>MPNW01000174.1:144177-224747 GCA_011800805.1 Hirudo medicinalis | reverse complement strand
TAGCTTGGTTGACGAATGACTATTACAAAAGCAGCTGCAGTACTTATACTTTTTACTTTTAAATAAATGCTGATACATTGTACGTTAACTTGAGTACATTTAAAAAAAAACTTTTACTTTTACTTCAGTAAATTATTAGGGTGTACTTGAACCTTTTACAACGATGCATATTGCCACCACCTTTTAACTTTAACCCGCAAAGTTTCTTCAAAAAATATACATTATTTGATAATGATGACTTCTCGTGATATTTTTGCATAAATTCCCACGTCTGTCAATTTGCGGATAAGATTTAACTGGTTGTCTTCTAAGAGATCTAGACCGATAGTGGTACTTTACGATCTTTAAACTGCCATATGCGGTGGAATCTTCACTGAATTACTTCAGGTTTTCTTAGCAAAGTTAAAGTTTAAATTTCTGATAGTTATGGTTATTCAACTTTGTGATTCTCACTCATGAATTGTCGGCCATTTTAAAAATTTCAGTATACGCTCGAAAAAAAATTCCATGGTAGGAATGATGTTTCTCGTCCTGGATGATGGATGCCATCTCCAAGTGACTTGAAGTTGTGCAGATGAGAACTTCAACAACCATTGTTTTTTCGTACTTGAAACAGTGCAAGCGTACAACTGAAAAAGCAATTTCCTCAAAATGGCAAGCTTATTTTAACAAAACTTGTTAATTATTTTTAATAGAATATCGGTTTCCAAAGTGCTCACAAGTCAAGTAGTATTGATTTCATCTTCGATCTCTTTTTTACTAAAAGTTGTGATATTGGGATAATAGTGGAAGAACCACACATTTTTGCATTTTAAATTGTAAAACTTTAGCATAAAGCATCGGAATGTATTCTCGGCATTCTGAAACCATTCGGTTTATTTTTGCATCTCGTTTAAATAAAATGGACATGCCAAAAAATTTTATTCAATTGCCACAAGGTGGAAAAAACAAACTACAGATCATATAAATCCAGTGTGCTATGGTAAATACTGATTAAATCAGACCTGACTTGTATTCAATAAAAATTGCCCACTAGATTCTTAATACCTGAAAAGCATGCTGTTTGTAAAAGAAGTAAATAAATTTTTCCAAATTTAAAAATTCATTCATTAACCTGTAGGTTTTAACTTTAAATGGACCTGTTTTTGCAATTCCCAAGTATTTGCACTGCTCATCGCTCAAAGTAGTCAAATTGGCTTGGAATTTTATAAGGTGCAGTTTAGCTACGAGCTCATCTTTGAATTTAGAACGTTCAAACACATTAGTATTTCATTGCAACATCACCATTAATCTCTAACTGCGGGCCTAACCCATTTTTTTGGGGAAAATGTAAATGTCTTTATCATAGAAATCAGTTGGAGCAGTAAACAACTCTATTAATGCCAGGGTCTGAGTAGTTGCGGTAATAGAAGCAGCAAGACCTGGTACCTTACAATTTCCAAGCGTGGCTAGCCTTCCCTATAAAGATAAAAACATTATCAAAACATTCTTTTACTTGTGTCTAATTAAGCAACCGTAGTAAGATTTGATGCTTACTAAAAAAATTAACATTATTGCCAAGTAAAATATAAAAGTTGTTATTACATAAATTACTTAATTATTACATAATAAACTTGAAGTTTATTTTAATTCAAATTAATATTATAAATATTAATTTAAAAAGAGCCATTTCAGCGAAAAATGACTTATTAAATGACGTACTATTCAAACGAGATTTTAACTGAGGAATTTCAGTATGGTCACAAAATAGCCCAAGTGACATATTAATGTAACGTACATAATTCATATTTAAAATACCTCACATAGCAGCACAATATATTTCCCATCTGGCCAAATAACATGGTCAACTTGTGGTCCAACTTTTTGCCAAGTCAAAACGGCAGACTTAAGTCCTTTCTAGACAATACGAAGAAGCTGTATTCACTCATTAAAATTTGAAACAATGAATGCTTACAACGTCAATTTCCATAAACGGGTGTCCCATGTTGCATACAATGCAACCAGTTTTCATCTGATCAAAGTGGTTTCTAAGTATAACTTGCTTATTGCCTGTCAAATAATGCCATAATTTGGTCATGGGACGTTCATTATAAGAATTTACACTATTAACCAGTGCAAGTTATGATGCAATCAATCAATCTTATAATCTCTTCCAACTCCACTACAGAGAATCCCTCCATGCTGAAAAGTTAATTTACAAACACTGTAATAACTTTCATAAGAAATAAATCGAATCAAAATGTAAATCTTCCTACCAAGCTTGCAGAGCACATATAGGATCAATCTCAGTTACAAAAACAATTGCCCCTAGAGCTTTCAGAGACGCACAACATCCTTTTCCAACCTGAAAAAAAACTAGAATCTTTAACTTCATGATATAAAATTTCAGTCATTATTTAGATGTAATTTAAGTGATAAAACGTTGTAGACTTTTTCTCGTTAACATCATTATAATCCTTTAAACCTTTTTCGGTTTAAACCTTTTTTAAACCTTTTACCTCATGCACATTGCTGATTGTGAGTTGCGCTTACTTATTAGTGAATTACTTAGTGAATTGCCAAATTCATGATCCCTGAAATCAATTTTATGGGCATTTTTTTTTTTTAATTAAATGTTTCCAAATGCTTTTCGATTGGAAGTTGAGCTTTTATATGTAAGGATCTCGAACTTCCTTCTCCTGTAGGTCGAAGTCATAATAATGGACTTCAAATAATAATTTAAGAATTCTTCTTTAAATCACAAATTGTTTCCGCATAGCTGACATCATTTCATTTCATTGCATTGGAGCTGTGTATGACTTTCCAAAATTCTTCAGAAATTAGCTAACTTTTTTCAGTATCATGCTTCAGTTGCCTCAATACTGGTACAATAAGGGATGATGTCCTTGTTTCGAATTGAACTAATTAAGTAATCTCGATTTGATTGATTTCCACAGATATGTTTGATAATATCACTCATAAACCTACTCTTCATTATTCTATTCTTCGCAGCGAAAAAGACTCTCAACGCTGAACTCCTTCGAAGTAATTAATGAGGAATTCGCTCAAAAAATAAGACAAACAAATACTAGCGGAAAATTGAAAATTGTAAGGCTGTGAAAGAATTCTTACATCTCCATAACCACAAACGACCACTTTTAATCCAGAAAATGTAACATCCGTTGATCTCTTCAGCCTAGATGATATTTTACAATGATTAAAAATTGTAATAAATTTCTAAAAATTACTATTCTTCTCACGCATCCACACTGTTTCTCGGCAGCTATACACCGTGTCAAATTTGCACTGAAATAAGTTTATAGAATTCTTTGAACCTTTTAAATAAAATCTTTCTTTATCGGTTGGCTTAGATCTATTGTTTATATTTACCATTACTCTATAAATAATCCCTATTAAAATTTAAAACATAATACCATAAACTTAACGCAAACTCTTAAACGGTAAAGTCTTAAAAAGGAGCAAAGTGAGTTTAGGAGGAGGAGAACGAAATTGTATTAATTAATATAATTTTCATTACAGGAAAGTGATAATAGGGACGAAAAAACTAAAATACAATTTGATCTTTTTGGTGATTTTTAACCAGGTATTCAGAAGGTGGAAAAATGAATATAATAATATTTATAGAAAAACGTTTCTTCAGCTCGTGGGAAAATTATTATTATTAATAATAAAAATATTAAATGCACGACATGTCAGCACAGATATTTATTTTATTTACTTATGAAAAAACTGAAGAATGTTTTAATTCGAAATTGTTCTCACTTTAACGACGGAATCATCAATCCTCATTGCAGGAACGACGAATTTGTTGTTCTTGGTGAGTTGATGAAGTCTGTGGATGCCAACCATGCTTTCTTCCACAATTCCTCGCAACTTTTGGAATGAACTCGGATATGTATTCATCAATTTGTCAGTGGCATCACCTCCATCATCCAGAATCTTACAATTTGCGATGTGCGTTTTTCATAAAATGGAACACTAAGTCGATCTAAAATGAAAATTATTCATGACAACTTGACTAACTAAATTTGGTTGCCAGTTGGTGTCAGAAAGACACTTGTCTATGCACCACCAAAAATCCCCCTCTGATTCTCCTTTCCAGGCGAATACACTTACTCCTTCCCACGCTACGGACGCTGCCACTTCATTCTGATGATGAATTTGAAACATTTCAGTCTTACCATGAATGATAGTCACGGTAATCATAATAATGATACCTGTGTCGAGTAAATGTTGCACGAACACCATCTCACTTTTGCTCCCAGGAACGTCAAAGTTTCAATAAGTACCTGGAAGGTAGGAGGTGTTTGAAAATGAAAATGATGGGATGCAACATTGATACAAACTGCAGTCTGGGCATTAACATGGGTGCAACCGACAATCCTAGCTCCTTGGAGTGGTTTCTCTTTCTCATACATTTTTCTTAATGCCATCACTCCTCCCATATCTGTAAGAATGTGTTATTATTAAAACGAATTTCAATAATTTCAAATGTTAACATATATAAGTGGATAATTATGGAAGATGATTTAGCTAAAATGTCAGCAAATAAAGCAATGGAGTATTTAGACTAGTTCAAATAAAATATTCCAGTTAATTTTACTAATATTGACTTATTAGAATAAATTCGTGCAAAACATTTCCAAGTTGTTTAACAGTCGCTCAAACTCCCCACTCATTCTTGATGTGGACGTTAAACTTAGCAACACATCGTCTGTCCAGTAGCTGTTATTGATTTTCATTCGCATGCAAAGCATATCCTCTGGGAATTTAAAGAATTGCAAAATTTTTTAAACCTTTTTCCGCAAGCTTGATTTCTTCTCTCCCTTGGCCAGCTAGTTCGATGTTTCGAACACAAAAATCATTGAAACCGTTTTGAGCATGCTGCATCGTAATAAATTACCAAAAAGTACTATAATAATTATGTTATCAAAACAAATTCAACATCCGTTAATGGCACACATTCATCTCGAACAACGAAATAAGACTCAAATTTAAAGACATACGTATATGTTGTGATAACATCACCTGCTTCAAATGTCTTGGACTTATCACTTCTTCTTCTTCACTGCTTGAACCAGCTTTAAATGAAGCATTTTAACTGAATATTTTCGGATGTAAAGGACTAACGTCGAATATGCTCTTAAGGAAGTCAATGTTGAAACGGGGCTGACTTACATGGTGTACCCCTGCTTGCTGCGCTTTCTCTCCTGGTACCTTTTACCTTTGCCACACTGCTTCGTCTTCTTTGTTTCATTTTGAAATCAAGCTCATCTTCTTCTTTTATTCTCTCGGCATTTTCGTCGATGTTTGTGTCTTCAGCAAAGTGAATTTGTCTGAGAGGTTTGTGAGATTTGCTTGAGTCCCTTGATGCCATCGCATTAGGAGGAACGGTCTTGTTCCCTGCCAAGAAGAGATTTTAATTTAAGCCATGACTAACTGTAAAATGATATGACTTGATATTTCCAAAGCATTAAAATATTTGATTTTTCTTTGATTCCGTAAGTTGAAGAAACCCAGTAAACTAAATCTAAATGCAAAATCATAAGCAAATTATGTTTTACCAACCTCTTTTGTGGGGGCAAAAAAAGTCAAAGCACATGCAGCGCTACTTGCAAACATGAACGCTTCACGCGTAAATATGCGAACAAACGGGGTTGCTGGGAGCCTTGATCCAACAAGCTGCGAGATGCAATTCTTTGCGAACAACTTCAATATTTTAAACCGAGAGTTCTAATCGAACAAAATAAAAAATGCAAAAAAGACCATAATGTATGATGCTATGTTTTCCAAGGAGGTTTGCTAGCTGTAATCAATAGATTTGCACCACTGTTTGCTATTGATGTTTTATTGATCCACTTGTGTCTAGTGAGGAAGCAATTCAAAATCCCACATTGAGCCGGCTTCAAGTTTCAACATTTTGGTCTTACATACGATCTAAATTGTAATGACAATAGCACAACCAAAGAAGTTTAACAAAATCAGTATAAAATTTCACAACATAAATATATTATACAAATTCCTAAGGAAACAGTCCTAAAAATCCTTATATTTATAAATGATATATAAATGATGTCATGATTTTTGGCCAACTTTTGAAGTTCCGGCATCTCAATCGTCAAGAGCAAAGTACCCTAAATAGACGTCGCAAATCTTCCACCCCCTTGTACTCAGCCTAAATTATCGAAGGAACTGTCAACTTTCCATGCGTAATGTAATGTCACATTTCTACCCTCATATAAGGTCAACATCAATTACGGACTGAAGATACAAAAAAAGCTTGTTTCTACCCTTAATAAACCCAGACCAAAATAGATAGAAACTACCCATGTTTTGACGATATCTCATCTAATATGTTGTGAAAATTACTCAAAATTTAGTATGTTATGTAGTGCTTCAAAAGTTACTTATTAAATTTGGTGAAATATTATTTTAAAACTTATTACAAAATCTCGAAAATGTATTTGTTCGGTGCAAAATAGCAAGGAACCGTCAAAACTCAACAATAACAACAAATGTTTTTTTCACACAAAATGTTATGTGAAATTAAATTTCTATTTTTTCTGTTATTTCAAAACATTTTTATCCTTTGACAAAACTGATACTTATGAAGTCCTTTTCAAGCGTATTCCAGGCTGATGGCATCTTCAAACTGTATCAAAGAAAATTCATCGCGGTAAAATTCTTAGTTTAAAAAATTCTTAAGAGAAGTTATATATGTATATATATGAGAGGGATAGAGGCCCTTAGAATAAAATTTTCCAAAAAAGTATCCACTTTTGTACATGAAGCATGTACATTGTGAATAATCGTAAAGAATCAATCAATTAATTTATGAGAGACTCTAATTAGAGTCTTAGAAGTGAAGCTCCAATAATCACAATATGGAGGAGGGCAGCTGGAATCCTAAAAATTTTTTTAGACGATGAATATTTCCGCGATTAATTTTCCGCGATGAATGTTCCGGATACGCATCGAACTGATTTACAGACCTGAGATCAAGTGCTGAGGCTCAAGTACAAGTACAAGTACTCAAGGTTCGATCAAGCACAAGTACAAGTACTCGAGGACCATGTTCGAGTACGAATAGAAGTATGTCATGAACAAGTACAAAACTAATTTATCTCTGCTCCATTGCCCAGAATTGTTCATTGCATAAAGTGTTTGTTTATTGTTCAAATTTATTTGTCTCAGATAAAACGAAGTTTCAAATGCTTCGCAAAGTTTGATGTTGTTCCAAACAGGGAGTTTTATAGGATCTTGAATTTAGGGGTGCTCCCACACTGGAGCTGATGGTGCACACCCCAATGGATAAAGATTTCACCGGCCATTGAAACTATGTCTTTTTAACGTTGGACGACATGGTGTTCATGTCAACGTCAACAGATGCCATCATTCCGGTGGAACGGACGATACTGTGTGAGGAGACTTGAATATGGCAAGGCGCTCAAGGCGGAAACGTATGCAGATATGTCGATGGACCTGGAGGCTATAGAACATACCTCTTCCTATCGAGATTGGCGCGAGGGGCGTAATCGGTAGGTCGACTTATGCTTTCCTCAGAAGCGGCCTCATTGGATCTGACAATGAGAAGCCAGAAGAAGTCTTCCGAAGCCAATGCATGAAAGCCGGTGAAAGCCGTTAATGATCCACCGAAACGACGTGCCGATGCCATTACGGTATTGGGGAGCTTACAAGCTGTGCAGTAAGCGACATAAAGAAGCTAGCGAGAGCTTTCAGAGCCGCTTCAGTCAAGGCAATAATGATCGGCATAAGAAGGCCAGCGAGTGCTTCTAATGGTCAAAGATATCGTTGGGTCCGGAAGGTAAAACCGACAAGTAATCCGGCTGATCACCAGATGCGGCCCGCCCTCCGAAAACGTAAGGAGATTCATAGGACCGAAACGTTTGAAGGCATGGGAAACTCCTCTGAGGATCCCTGTCGGAGCTCCAAGGCGGTGTTTTAAGAAAATAACAATGCACTACAATGCAGACCTCATGCAAATCCTTTAATAGTTACTTGTTTTATTTATCTAGTAGGTACCTAAATAATTATTCTGAACAAGTTGTTAGGACAACCATTTGCTTAGCGCTCCTTTCAGATCCATCTGTTTATGCAGGAAAAAAATGAAATCCCATTAATTTCACCTAAATCTTCAGAAAACCAAGTTTCGATTACGGATTTATCACGTTTATCACCAGTGCTAGAGGGAATATCCTGTAACATCTAAGCGTTGTTTCAACTCTGGTTATTATAAGCAATTTCAATGGCTGGAATGCTCGGTAAGTCAAGATGACGTCTTTTGTTTCATTTGTTGACGTTTTTGTGCCAATATTGTTTGACCTGGTGAAACCAATGGGAACGTTACGTTTATTGACATGGGATTTAAATATGGAAGGATATGACGTTTCTAGAACGATTATCCCTCCTAGAAATCTCTGAAATTGACAAAGGCCTCTATTTGTACTTTTTCGACATTACTAAGTTTCTTTCTAGAACCCAGCTATAATAACGTAAACTAATGCGCACATAAAAAAATTGCTCCGCATGACATACATGATTACATAACTGCTGATATGTTCATAGATTCAAATAAAAGAGATCTGCTGGCCTAACACAGACACTTGGACCAGTGTAGTGAATGAAGTTGATTCAATAGGATTTCAAATTGGAGTCCTACCGAATGACCACACTGTAACATGCCCAAGAGAGCTCAAGCGATATGCAGGAAGTTATCCGTCTATTTC
This sequence comes from Hirudo medicinalis, assembly GCA_011800805.1. Lineage (NCBI taxonomy): Eukaryota > Metazoa > Annelida > Clitellata > Hirudinida > Hirudinidae > Hirudo > Hirudo medicinalis. The sequence continues at coordinate 216,000 of MPNW01000174.1, read as the reverse complement.
GTGCTTTCAACGACTGGTAAGAATATGATTGAAACTGCAAAAAAGGACAAAAACGATTCAATGTTTACCAGCATCCTCTTTGCGTGTGCAAATTTGTTTCTGAATTGGATGCTAGGTTCGCAATCGGGTGCAATGTTCTGAAGTGAAATGTTTCAGCATTGAATACAAGTTCCAAACACTTCGTATGCCCAGATACCATTAACGAACTGGTGAAATTTTGTCCTAGAAGTGGCATTGATGTCTGAACACTGCTCTCCATGCCCAATTCGACTAATTTGTAGTCGGCATATCTTTAAGTGCACGGATTTTTTTACGATCACTGACTGAATTATTTTTACAAAACCAAATTTGGCTATATTATTTGACATAGTACGTTTATCAAATTTGGAATTATTTTTTATAATCTGATGATAAATTTTAGAGTTATGCGTTAAAATCGTTTTTCAAATATTATGTCAATATGATGTCTGGTCTTTTCTATTATTTCAATAAGTCTTGATTTTCATTGATGCCATCAATTGTGCCAGGTATTCTTTTCGGGAGACTTTCCAGGCCTCAATTATCACCTCTTTCAACTTCATAAAAGTTAAATGTTGTTTGTCATTATGGTATACCTACCAAACATTTTCTGTAGGACCTAAATTAGGAGAACACGCTGGCCATTCCATGACAGCCACGTTTTTTGAAGGAAGAATGCCATCGTCTCCCTTGCATTGTATTCGTTTAAGGTAATCGTTTGGTGTATATCTCGAAGAGTTTGATTTAATTTGGTATGTACGATCTTCTAATGGTTTTTCTAGGTTCACCTCGCCACCAAAAATTGTGAGGACACTCCAGGACCACAGGGGGTGTTAATCTAAGTGTGACGGCCTCGTCACATTAATTTGTAATGTTTCGTTCCCCTGATTTCTACAAATGTAATAAGAAATACTCATACTATGGACCGACAGGGAGGAGCGCTCACCTCACCGAAACTTTGCCTCCATACTCCTTACGTTTTCCGGGTGTATCCGCACCCGTTGGTTAGGCAGATGTCCGTCAGCTAAATACCTACTCTAAACTAGCTTACTTAGTTCCACCATTGTATGGTTCATCAATTAAAGAAGACTCGCGGAGGCCTTTGAGTATCGATATCACATAACACAAACTGAGCGTTATATTTTGTATAGCGACACATTAAAGTTTGAAAAATATGCTTATCTGTCGCGAATATAAATCGCATTAAGCGTTTAAAATGAAGAAGGGAGATCAATGTTGACCACTTAATAAACTGTCAAATCTCTATTTCAGATGTGGGTTAGCGTAACTGAAGCTTTGGACTTTCTTCGACACGCATGGTAAATTTAACTAATGTTAGGAGATTATTAAAGATTTTATTAAACAATAGTCGCCAGTGGACGACTACGCGCCATGGTCACCAGCATGCTTGTTAAGAGAAGATAAGAATTTTAAGACAGTTTTCAAATTCAAATTTTATATGTGGTTTCTGCGCGCGCCAATAGAGATATGCAGTAGGCACCAGCAAATTTTCAGAATTAAAAGCTTCAAGCTGGAGTAATTAAAAAACATGTTAAACAAAAATTTTACGCAAAAAAAAAATTTTTTAAACCATTAGAAATCAGCTTATTTACAAAAAACCAATCCGAACATGTGTTGTCCCTTCGCGCGCGTTATTATTTGCATGTTTCCTTGTTAACACATACTATCTAACTTCGACTAGCTTCAAATTGAATTTTATATTAAAAAGAAAACTTTAAACCAACTGTCAAGAGTAATATAAAGATTAGTTATATTAGCAATTTGAAATTTCTTTCCTTTAAACACCGGTGAACGTTTCCCTCAATTAATAATGCCTGCAAAGAGAAGAGTGACAAGACGATCAGAAAAATTTGGATGTTCCCTTGCAGATCTCCCAACTTCAGACCTTTCAACTTATCAAGATGTGACACGACGGTGAAGTTAGCAAGACTTCAGCAAGAACTTTAACACCCAATAACTTTGGAACGCGTTAAGATAGAATCATAATTCCTTTTTTGTCAGAAAGGTCTTACTTAGGAAAATAATGTGTTCGCATAAAACAAGCACATCTAATAAAAATGAATTTTTGGCTAATAAATGAAGCTTCAGTAGCCGAAAAAATAGAATTCTTTAACGTGTTTCAAATTTTATGAATATATTTAAAATCTACAAAAAATTCCCTTTCTAAAAATATATGTTTCGCTAACGTGTCTCCAGCGCAAGTACCCGAAATTTAATTTTGAAGAAAGTCCAATTTTTTATTAATTAAATAAAAAAAAATAGCTAAAGGATTATTTTTATATGATAAGGTCATAAATGCAGAAATGAACATGCGAATAATATTGGAATGGAGCGTCCTAAAGCTTTGAAATTTTAAATACTATCATAATATGGCATGATTTAATTACTCCAGCTGAAGCAATTCATTTTATTAAAAAAAGTTGTTTTTCGCTGGTGCCTAATGTGCGGTCATTACATAACTCTGCATAAGCGCTTTTATTAAACTCTAGTTTGATGATCTATTATAATTTTCTTGATTTTGTAAACATAAATTCTGGATATATACTCAAAGATAATGTAGATAGAACTAGGACGAAGATATCAGCGACCATGATGCTTTTCTAACCTACCGTTATATTCTAGGAGTCGTATTAAAAAAAAACCGAAACGTTGCTCAAGACATCGTAAATTAACAAATAGTTAAAATTGCAGAGTAACTGAACATAACTATATTTGTTTTTGTAAATAAATTTCTTTAATTAGTTCGGTCTACCAATTTTTAAACAATTTTTTTTTAACTTTGAGAATATCCCTACATCAGAAAAAACAATATACCAACATCCGGCTAGACTGTTTATTTACATTTTATTACCCGGCTGCTTATATGCTGGTGATTGTTCGGCATTTTTGAAATTTGTTTAAAAAAATATAGCTCCTCCCCTCATTACGGCTCCTCCCTCATGCTTCGTTGTGGTTTGAGGCCTTTAGCGTCAGCCAAAGGAACGCACTTCCCTACGCAGACAAGTAAGTTGCATAGAGTGATACATCCAGAGACACTTCCGGATTTATAAGCTGAACAAAAAATTGAATGAAATAAAACCTACTTAAAGCAACAATGTTTTATTTTAAGAGAACAATTTTTTTTTTGAAAATTTAACTAAATTTGATAAAATTGGCTAAAAATAAATTGGGGAGCAATGAATGGATATTGCGCAGCTGCATTAATATAATTATGTATATATTTGTACTTATTTATATATGTATTTGTAAGATTTTTAAACTATTATTGTAATGAATATTTTATGAATAAAAAATTGCAATTAACTCTTCGGCAGCAGAAGACAATAGATGAGCATAACCCACTTCACTCAACCCACTCAACCCATCATCGAATTCTCACTCCAGGTACACCTATAAGATTTCGAATAGAGAAGGGATGGAGTAGAGGAGAGGTAAAGTCTGTCACGGGACCAAGAAGTGAAGACTTCAGATGGCTGTGAGTTTGTAAGGAACCGACGATTCCTGTTCCCGACAAAAGAACAACATCGGCATTACAATTGATGTTGGACTAGTCAGACAGAAAACAAAGACATCGAGGAACCTGCAGGCACACCAGCTCAGACGGAAAGTCCAAAGGTGTTCCAGGTGAAAGCTCTGATTGTGCATCAGGCAGAAACACCCCTCCAAAAGTCAGCCCTTGATGGGGAAGAAGGAAGCCTTGTGACCTCCAGATGTGGAAGACATATCAAACACCCAAGCCAATATGCTTTTGACTGAACTCAACTCTTCGGAGGGAGATGCCATATATTTAGATTTTGTTGTCTGATATGCTGTAGTCTTAGGCGGGACTTCCGCTCTTCTATGTTCTCAGTTTGCTCGATGTAAATAAACTCTGTTTTAAACACGGTATGCATTCTCTATCTATATTGGACTGATTGTAGTAATCATCTCTTGTCCTCGGTGTGTATGATTTCAAACTTATCGCAGCATTAGATTGTATTGGTAGTTATGCACGGATGTATGGGCCAGATATGATGTGGAGAGGTCACATACCACTTTTGCTTCAGTATTACCATAAAAAATCAAGTGAAGGCAAACCTGATCAAAGTAAAGCAGACCAAAAAAGTTGCAGGATGATATTATCCCACCTAGTCCAAAAACCTTTAACTAAATATAAATATCAATGTTTTATTATGCAACAATATAAAAGTTATTTCAAACATCAACACACTGAAGTCACATTAAGTATATAGCCTAAAGCCATACAGCTTGAGAAATGTTGGTACTCCTGTCACTCCAACTGAAAGGCCAAGATGCAGGAGTACATTAAGCTCAAAATAGAAAAAGCAAAGAAAATTTATGCTCTCTAAAGGGTCACAAACAAAGCATGATTTATCTTACGAGAAAAACTTCAATATTATAAATTATCATACATTCCTCCTCCCAAAGAGATTTTTTATTCAATTTGCATAATATATATTTATAATTCATATAAGGAAATAAATTCAAAAACATTATGACTGTTGATAGGCTTCAGCTCCAACAAAGATAACATCAATCCAAATTCTAAGGGCATCCAAAGTTGGAGCCACTAAATAAAAGGCTCTTTCAAAAGTCTTCACACAAAAAGTTAATTGAGGAGTAGGACTATTAACTTGGTGTAAATGGTCAACAAAAACATCTTCAATGGATTGAAAATAAATCACATTCCTTGCTTTGTCTTCTTTCTTGCCTGAATAGTAAGACAGACACCTTTTCCTCTTATCAAACAAAAACCATCTCTTTTTCCAGGTTCTTAGGTGACCTCTTAGACCTCCAGTCATTTTTGTGAGGAAACCCCTGCAACTGGATGATGTTAGGAGAACATGATGACATTGTTCCACGTTATGACCACATGATGTAATGAATGTAATCAGATTGAAAGAAGGATCTTGCACTGAATGTCGCACGAGTAGAAGAGCCTGATTTATAGAAAAATGCCTTCAAAACCTGAACAAATGTGTAATAATGAATTGTGATACAAACCCTACTCCCATATTTTTCTGAAATTCCACTCAGTTCATTGGATTTTCTTTCCAAGTTTATTCTCTTTCGTTTTTCTTCTTCCAACTTTTCCTCCTCTTTCTCCTTCAAGAGTTTCTAATTGGAAACATGAAAGTAAATACATTGAGATGAGGTTTCATGAATAATTTTACAATAGAAGTTAATTAGGATCAGGCCTTCATTTACAAGGAGGATGTTATTTATCAAAGATGCTAGGCTAAATGTTGCCCTGGAAGACGTTATCTCCTCAATACTGCTAAAGAATGTTATTAAGAATGCAGCATGGTTTATAAGTACCTGTTTTTCGAGAATTCTCATTTTTTCTGCTCTTGCAAGAACCAGCTGGCATTCCATGTCCCTTATTTTCTCAATGTGATCTTCTTTGCTAGAAAAACTGCAGAAATATATAGATTATCTGGATGCTTAGTTATTTGCATAATTCTGTTTCACAGTCATTTGAAATACCTCATGGCCCTATCAGAATTATTCTCTGATTCACTGCAAGAAGAATCATCAGTATCTGAAGAAATGGCCAACCACGATGTAGCTTTTTGAAACATATCACTCTTCCTAGGTGAACATCCATGTGACAAAGCTAAGCACTTTTTAGCCTTGTCTTCAAAATAATCATTTCTTTCGTCATCGAACATGCTCATAGCTGGGAGAAATTTCAAAAGCAACAATAACAGCCAGACACCAATCATCAATCATCATCAGATCAGCATAATTACCTAAGTGACCAGATGATGAATTTAATCGAGGAAGGGTCCTTGAGGCGAATCTCAATTTTCCAATGGATGAGATTAACTTGTTTTTGCTGAGATTACTCTCTCTCCTCCTTGAAAATGCCTAGACAAGTGATTTGACTCAGTGATGCAATAGTGATATAAAGTCAGGCTATTCTGTATTGCTCTAGCATTAATATCCCAACTTTGTCGTGTGTGTATGTGCTTCATTCTTAATTAATTTACAGTAAAAACTGCAAATATGGACACCTTGATACAGGGAAAAACTGTCACTTTTTTCGAGTACGGATTTTTCTTCAATGCAATTAGACCACAAATTACAGTGCTAAATTACAGACCTGTGAAACTTCAATAAAAGCATGCCAGAAATGTTTTCAAAACTTGCAAATTAAGAATATTTATATTTTGTAAAATTTAAATAAATGCAATTTTTTTTGCATAAATTTGTGCAAAAAAGTATCTTTAGATTTGTTCAAATGGCAAAAAATATAAACCCCAAGTGGCAACAGAGTGCAGATTTTTCATATTGGTGAATTCCAGAATAGAACAAAATAACTTAGATAAGAATTAAATCTTTTTCCAGCTCAAAAGATCTTAAATAACAAAAGTGCCAGGCCCAGGGGTCCCCCTTCCATATCTAACATAAGGATCTGTTTATAATGTCATATGTTTATATTGGAATGATGTCATCCACTATGTCATTATGTTTGTATCGGAATAATGTCATCCACTTAGTACAGTCATCCATTAAAGAAGTGCCTAAGTTGCAGATCTTTTAATCTGATTCAAATCATGAATTTAGTCCAAACATGACTGACATACATCTAATAGGTTTTCAACACCATGCTGTTTTTAGGAACTCAAAAAGAGGCTGTAATGGAATCTCCTAAATTTTTTGATGATATGTTAAGTTCCTTTTAAGAATTAAAATTTACAGTAAAAAAGAAAAATACAATATTTCAAAATGGTATTCTCATGTAGGGCTGCAAACAGAAATTTCAGGCCCCTAAATCAATTTGGTAGTAGAAAAGCAAAAAAGGTCATGACTGTAAGTTTATACTTTAAAATGTTTATGTCGGGTTATGACATTGGCAAACTTTACTTTACAATGAACAGAGAACTTATAAATGTAACCAACTGCTGCAAAGCTAATGTCCTTTCTCTCGATGCTATGAAAACTGTTTATATGTTATTTCATAAACCAAGGAAAAACCATTCCTTGATGACCATTACATTCATATTGGTGATTTTACTTTATCTCGTGTTGACAATTGTAAATTTCTTTAAATTTTTTAGACCAATATCTTACCTTCAAACCTCATATTTTATATTTAATTACCAAGATCTTGAAAAACATTGGAATCTCTCATATTAGTTGTTACATCACTTCATCAATAGCTACAACATTATATTATTATTTCATATTTATATATTTTAATTATTTTAATCTGGTCTGAGATTCTGATTACTCATCTTACCTACTTCCATTGCTTAAACTCCAAAAAAATCTACTTATTGCTCTATCTAGCCAATGCTCTCATCCCATACTCACATGCAAGGAGTCTGAGATCGAACTCCTTGAACTTCCTCAACGTTACCATTCTGAGGAATAAGTTTGAAGCAAAGTCCTTCAAGTTCTCTGCCCTTGGACATGGAACAGTCTACCTGAACAACTCAGGGCCTCTGACATGTTCAGCCTCTTCAATGCTAACCTCAAGACCCATCAAGACCCACACTAGCTAAGGAAGAAGTGTCCCCTGACACTCATGCTTATGGCACTTTACAAATGAACATATCATTATTAATGGGGGTGCAAGTTGGCTTGCGTTCCTGCGAGCAATGGTAAAAGCAACAGTCGTCATGTGCCGTGCTCTCAACCCAGCTGGCACCACCACAAAGCACCCCTGGGAGACAGCGAGGTATGCTTAAAACATTCATTATTGATTTGCCATTGTTTCAGTGAGATACTAATTAATATTCATACTAATTCAGACCTTTATTTTACTGTCCAACTATAATAATTTACCATAAACTCATATCTAATTTTTAAATATGGTATGGGCAGTCCAGATAATGGGATGTCATTCCCATAGGACTAGCCCTTGAGCCGATATAATTTTATTTTTGTCTCAAGTTGTACAGATATTTTGTTTGCACAACTTGTTTGTTCAGCTTAGAAAAAAACCAGGATGGACCCCAAAAAATTGCCAGGGCCCCTCTCGGTGGTCCTGTTCTCGTGTAAACAAGCCCCATTAAAGTAAACTTGCAATTTGGCAGCATTTGTTTTATCAACCATTCACTTGCAGAATTTTTAATACTTCCAAATGTCAATGCCAAAATTAAATTTACAATTTTTATTTTCAACCACCTGATCAGTTTCAGCCTCTTCATGATGCCCATCTTTAGTGTTGAAATAGCTAAGGAATCATATTCTTAAAAACTAATTTACTCACTGAAAGTCTTCTTATTCTCCTAAACTTTGGGATAGGATTGAATTTAAGGATTTCAATTTGCTGTTTAATCTTCACCAACATGGTACATTCCTTCACAATAAGTAAAATAAGTTCCAATAAAAGTTTAAAAACAATACTAATCAAAATACCTTTTGGATCTGTTTATTGAGGACATTCTTTCTGTTTTCAATTTCAATCACATCTAATTCTATTTGCTTCATTAGATCGCTCTTTTGAATAGATATTTGATCAAGGGTATCCTCAAATAAAAAAAAAAAAATCAGACTTCATTTCAAGTTAAAAAATGCAATTATAAATATGGCATCAGGCTATAAACTAATTACTTGATATAACTTGCATAACTTCATGAGTTCCTCTTTCTCTTCTTTCAATTGGAATAAATTTGTTTCCTTTTCATCCTCAAGTTTTGATTCACCCTTCAAATACATTACAATGCCAAATAATGCTGAATTAACAATAGACTAGTAATTAATTAGCTTTGGATTGTGATGACAATAGGATAGTTCATCACATTTGCTTTTAGTTGTAAACATTTCAATTGTGGTTTAATTATTATTGATAATGCAGAAGCTAAAGTACCACAATTATTAGTAATTCTAGTTACTTTATGGAGAAGTATTGTGCTTATTTAATGTTTAACTCTTAAGGCACTGATAGTTAAACTCTAAAAATCCATAAGTTATAAAGAATATTTTATAAAGAGTATTTGAAAAAATAAAATTGATAAAAATTACATAATCTGACAGAAATATTTAATTCAGTTATCTTGGGTTAAATTCACTTATGAATGTAATTGCTTGCAGTAATCTAAATTTAAAATGCTACAAAAATGCTCATACTTTCGGTGTATATATATATATATATACATATATCTTTTAATCTAAGTAAGAATTTAAAGGCATTACTGAACCATAATTCTTGAATCAACTAAAACCTCAAGCATTTGAAACTCCAGATTTTCCACTAAACACCTTTGACCTTCCTCAATTTCATGTGTTTCTTCCAGTTTCCTTTTCAGGGTTTCTAGATCTGATCCTTCAGTAGTTGATATTTTCATCACCAACGCATTTCGTTCTGCCTCAATATTCTTTAGTTTCTTTCTTTCTAGTATCACAATATCTTTGTCCTTACAAACAAGTTTTGAAAATAAACAAATAGCTAGTAAAATATAAAAAACATAAACTAAAATAAATAACGTCATTATGTGAGCCGACTTTAATTTCGCAATTTGGTATATAACAATGAGGAGGCCCGAAGAGACATGCGAGGGACTTGTGCTGCACTGAAAGAATGAGTCAAAGGAAATATGAGAGGAGAGCTATGAGTAGCTTCTTTAGCGATACAGATTTACAGATGCGGGAGATTGCTACTCGACCCTCCAAAATCTGGTGAACTTACCGTTGAGCAAGACAACTTGGAGGAACACTTACTCAAAACATGCAATGATGTCCTCCACCACGAGTCTCTAACAGGAAAGGTTGGACACCCCGGCGATGCCTCTGCAGGCCAGTCCCTTTTGCTTGGCGTCTCCTTCGCTCGAGGAGGTGAGAGGAGTTGTGGAAAGCAAGAAACCGTTCAGTGCCAGGACCAAACAGAGTTCCCTATCTCCTGAACAAGAGATGCCCCAAGACATTCTACCTGCTTCATTCCCTCATTCAGAGAGCATGGTCTTCCGCCACAGTTGATGATGAGTGGAAGAAGGCAGAGGGCATCTACATTCCAAAGGAGAAAGACTCCAGGGGCCTAAATCAATTCAGACTCATAATCACTGCTGAATGTAGAGGGGAAAATATTTTTATCCATCATGGCATCGAGGCTCACAGAATTTGCGATGTCTAACCAGTACATGGATATATAAGTCCAAAAGAGAGGCATTCCAAGTGTACCCGGTTGCATCAAGCATACCTCGATGATTTGGGAGGCTATCCAGGGAGCCAAGAGGAGCCAGCTGAGTCTGTAAGTTGTGAGGTTGGACCTAGTGAATGCATATGGGTCTATGCCGCACCAACTCCTTTGGAAGATGTTGGAGGCCCATCATGTGCCATAGCCCGTTATCCACATCCTCCAGGAATACTTTAGCAGGTTCATGATGTGGTTTTCCAGCAAGAGGTGCATGACAAGGTGGGTTCCTCTGGAGGTTGGGATAGCTATGGGGTGCTGTTTCCCCTTCCCTGTTCATACTTGCAATGCAGATCCTATTGAAGGCAGCTGGGTCCAATATTCCAGAGGCGCACATTGGTAAAGGATTGCACATGCCCTCAATAAAGGCATTCATGGATGACACTACCCTGATAATGAACATGAAGCAGGTTGTTCAAAAAATTCTGGACAAATTAGACAGCCTGCTAGGGTGGAGTTGAATGGCTTTCATGCCTGCAAAATCCAGGAGTCTTGTCTTGATCAGGGAGCAACTTCACAGGGATGTGTTCTTCGATGTGGGAGACAGCAAATCCCCACAGTGTCCAAAGAACCAGTGAAAAGTCTTGGAAGCATTTTTGATGAATATCTCACCGACAAGAGCATGTGTCGATGAGCACCACATTCCGTAAACAATAAAGGTAACGCAAGCAATCAAGGTGTCCCTGCTCCAGTTTGCACTCACGATAATGTCAGTATATGACCAGTTGCCCTACAGGGTCAATTTGCAGAGGTGGGGTTTGGTGGAGCCAAGTGGAGGCACCCAGATAGAAGCAGAAACAGCCTCATTCTGGATCTGACAAATGAGAGGCCAGAAGTCTTCTGAAGCCACCGCATGAAAGTTGGAGAAGGCCTTTGATCTCTGGTGTCAATGATCCACCGAAAGGATGGGGTCAACTCCTTGGGCAAGAGATAAGATATTATCGGGGAAAATAGGCTGGCCTCTGGCTTCCAAACCACTATCGACTGCCATCCAAATAAATGCCTGTGGCTGAGTCACAAAAAATGTCTATCTCCCAATTGCCTCCACAAAGAAAATTTAGGTCCCAGTTTGGATATATTAAGTATACCTCATGAAGAAGCCATCGAGAGCTTTCATGGACACTCTAGGCAACTGAGGCAGATGCGATCAACATAAGAAGACCAAAGAGAGCCTTGCATATTCGAAGGTTGTCGGCTTCCAAGCAATGCAGCAAGCGTTCTTAAATAAGTCGGTGAGAGCTTTCATAGTCGCTCCAGTCCAAGCAGTAATCACCCGCATAGCTGGAGATAGAGTTGGGTTTGGAAGGTAAAAACCGACAGGGACACCTGGCTGATCACCGGATGCAGCCAGCCCCTCCGAAAATGTAAGGAGATTCACAGAGCCAAAACGTTTGAAGACATGGGAAACTCCTCTGAAGATCCCTGTCGGAGCTCCAAGGCGGTGTTTTAAGAAAATAACAATGCAGACCTCATGCAAATCACAAATAAAATCAATTGCAAACAGCTCATCCCTATGTTGAGCTAATGTTGAGTTCATTACAATAAATTCAAACAAACCTGTCCAGTGTTAATGTCACTCAAAAGATCAGCCTCCCTCTTTTCAATCTCAACTACTTTACTTTTAGCTTCATGAAGTTGTCCTGAGAGTATATCATATTCACCTTCAATTAAAGCTATTTCAACTTCAAGCTGCAAATTATAAAATACTTACAATAAAATATTGACTTATTAAACCTGATTGAAATAAGATCAATTAACCATTTATCAAAAAATATGTACTTTGAAAGTCTATCTTAGTAGAATTGCTTTGAAGAATGCACAAATAACTGCAAGTAGTCGATCACATAATTCAGTCCAGTACTCTGGTTAATCAAACAGTTTTGCATGGAGATTTAACACAACAATTACAATGGACTCATCAAAAATCTTTATGCAAAAATGCAATAAAGAGATTACAGACTTAATGTCCATTACATAACTAAATGGTTAGGATGATACTTCCACAACAGAGTTTAAATACTTGTTGCCATCATGACAGTAGGAAACCATCGGCTCTTAACCATTACACCGTATGGGTACAAAACACATTTAATAAGCGATACTCTAAGTAGGTTTTTCCTATGCATTTACTACACTGTTTATTAGCAGGTGATACAATCACTTTTGAAATGCATTACAATAAAAGCAAACAATAATTATTAAATCCAAATGAATTTACAATAATAAATCTTTTCAAAAATGCAGTCAGATTAAAACACTTGTACCTCTTGAAGAACTTCATTGTGTTGAGTGTCTATTTCTGAAAATGTGTTTTTCATCTCAGATATATTCTGCATGACATCTCTTTGTAAGTCGTATAAACTTTGTATTTCATGGCTCGACTCATTGATCTAACAAATATTTCAAAAACTTTCATAATTCTGAAAGATAGTTCTTGATTAACAAAAGATGGAAATCCATGTAACTAAGAAATATACCTTAATTAATATATGTTGTAATATAATGAAAGGTAATATAATGAAAAATGTTGAAGTTTAAAGTGGGTCATTGTATTTAATTGAGCTTATTCAGGTGGAAATATGTACAGCAATGATAATGATAATGAAACAGAGTTTGATTATAGTGGCTTATGTCCAAGATTGAACTTCCACACCACTTCACTATTTGGGTTTTTAAGCTTTCCCTGGATGGGAAAGTTTTGAGGGTAGAGTGAAAACTGGCTAGATTAGTATTGATAATAGAAGGGGGAGTCTATTCCAGATCTGCTGGTCAACATCATCTATAGACCTGCCATCCAGTGTCCAGATGATTTGATGAGGGAGCCCCTGGTTTCTGATCTGAGCCCATGCCTACCAGGAATGCAGGTGAAAGGTAGATATGAAGGGGCTTGACCTAGGAGACTTGAAAATGAGTTTAGAAATTTTGTAGTCTATTTTTTGGAGAATGCATAGCCAGTGGAGATTGTGAAGAAGAGGAGTAACATATGTTAAATGTTTCCTTTTTGTTGTGCATAATTTACAATTTGTAAATGCAAAACAAGGCATAGATAAGCTTTGGCAAAGTGAATTTTTTGATAGAATGATGCCACCAACATCAAAGCCCAAACCAATATACCAAAAGCAAATTTGGCAGTGGAAACCCTGAATAAAACAGAACAAAAAGATTTCTTAATAAATTATTTCTTTCTATATTCAACATCTTAGAAATATTTTGAGAAGAACAAGAAAATGGAAGTTCAAGGAGGGACATTTGCAGAAGTTCACAGGAAAGTGAAACTGGTTTAAGAAAAAAACAATAATAATGAAAATAAAATTCATTAATGCATCATAAATCTGCTAAGGTCCAAATTTCAAATTTTGTTAACTCAATGACAGAGATTATAAAACCTGCTTCTCACTAATAGTTTTCCCTCACAAATCTTTAAATTAACTAGAATTGTTGGAAAAGTTCAGTTGTTTCAGTGGCCCTCAATTTAGTCAGTGGTCTAAAAATATTCTCGAGGAGTACTTAGACCAACATTATTTTAGAGGCCTTCAGATGCAAAGGTCCTTAAAGGCCCAATAATTAAGAGAAATGTTATTGTTAACATATTCAATGGTGAAAGCTCTTACAAAAAAATGCAGAAATAAAAATTAAATTTTAAAAATGAAAAAGTTAAAAATTAAAAAGTGATAAGAAAATTATTATAATGAAAATAACCTTAGTGTCAGAACAAAATTTCACATTTTCTAAAGGAGAAAATCCAAACATAAACTTATCACTAGCACAAATGAGATTTGAGTTGTGAGATGATGAACATTTTCTATCCTCCGATGTACTTCCGTGTCCATCGGTTAGAGCGCACGTCTCTTTGTTAAGAGTCTTTTGTGACAACTGAGACCAAACTGGAGAACAAAACTCAACCCCACTGTCTTCTACAGGTGAAATGTGCCCCTCCAAATCAGTTTCAGTTAGAACTGAATTTTGTTGCAGAGGTCTTTGCTTTACACACTGCTTTTCATCAAAGTCTATTTGACCCTTTGAAATTTCAATATTGTTGCATTCAGGTCCCCATGACAAAGCAGAAGGCCACAAACTCATCAGCTCGTCCAAACGTCTCTGCTCGTCCACAGCTCTCTGCTGTTCTCTCATTCTCTCTGCCTTTTGTCTTTCATAAAAAATCTTTAGTTCTACCTGGTTGCTCGACAGGTTTCCCAAATCTTGTTCATCCATAATGGGGACCTTGTTAGCAAAAATATATATTTAAAAGTAATTCACAGAAACAAATTAATAATAATAACCTCTACAACGAATTTGTGTTTATGCAAATGATTGAATGTGGAATAAGGTGAAATCTTCACAAAAGCATTTAAATTAGAAATGTTATTAATAAGAGACAACTCATAATTGGACACGCATTTTCGTTTGATATCAAGTAAACTAGGAAATGCATCAGGCAATTTCCTTCTTTTAAAATTATTGTATTTCCTTTCACGACAATCAAAATTGTTCACAAGAGGTGTCACATATAATCTTCTTGAATAAACGTCTGAAGCACACCAATCGTTCAAAAAAGAATCACTGTAGCATCTAATACCAGTCAATAAGCTATGCAATGATTCCACTTCATGTGACTTTGAAATAATTATGAAGTTCCTTGAATAACTAGTCCTTAAGTTCTCCAACTTCTGCAATGAACTGTCTTTGCCAAATGAATTTGATGATAAGCTTTGTGACGCATCAATTGCTGAATTCTGATCAGAAAGGATTCCTGTGAAATCATTGCTTGCTTTACATGATGTTAGTCGTTTTGTTGCTTGGGCCAACAAAAAAATCTTTAAATCATCAAATTTTGATTTCCTTCTGTAGGTTTTATTTTCTGACAAATAGTCAAATCCTTTGGAAGATGCTGATAAATTGATCTTTTAATAAATATGAAAGCAATGTCAAAGTGTGCACTCTTTCCATGTTACTAGATTACTAAGACATTCTTAATGAACAAATATGCATCTGCACTAACTAGTGAATTGTTAAGATCACTATTTAAAGAATTTGAAATCAAATGCTTTTCATTCTTCAACCCACAATTTGATTTTAAGTTTTGCAGTTGTATTTCCCTTATTTCTGTTCTTGTCAAATAACCTAAAAAAAATCCAGTTAATTTTTTTTAATTATTCAATAAATATGGCAAGTAAAATACTGCTTAATTGCAAGGAAACTAGCATTCCTGGTCATCAAAAATTATTTTAAATGTATTGAACTCAACAAATAATACACCTGGAGTGCAGTTCCACTGATTTATATGAGGAGATTGGGGAAGTTTAATACGAAAAACATTGGATTTCCCCAGACGAAGTAAAGCATCTGCATATTTTGGAAGGTCAAATTAATCTGGTTAATTAACCAAAATGAAATCCTTAGGATTATAATAATTTTAAATAAAAATACATATTAATTACTGGAAGTCAATTACTTTTTTTCACAAAACAATGCTAAGTTTTATTTTTAAAAATACGAACTACCTGAAAAATATGTTTCACTCACTATTCTCAAGTTTGACAGACTTTATTACACGATGATTGTCCACAAACGTTGAGGTGGCAATAGGAGATAGAGTGACTGAGTAGCCCTCCCTAATTAAGAAACAATGATTTTCTTCCACCTCAGAACCCTCAATATGAAAATCTGTGCAATGTCTATTTGAGCTTCCCAGAATAGACTTACCTAGATTGAAAAACAGACCAGCAATTTTAAAGTTGCAAAATAGAAAGCCATGACTTTATCCTACAGTAGTTTTCTCATCCATATCAAGGTTTAAGCTGTTGACTTAATTATTCAGTCCACTTTACTGGGACTTTATTTGAAGCGTGTGTGGCTTTCTTGTGATTAACATAGCACCGGAGTATAGGTTTTACCTTTAACCAACTTTTTAATAATAAAGTTTATCAAAGTAAAGATAGATAAAGCACCATTCTTATCCAGGGCAACCATATTTATTAGAGGTGAATTCAATTGTAAGGACAAAAACTATTTGGAAATCTTAAACTTAAGATTATAATAATATAAACTAAATAAATACATAAAATGCTAAATAGACCTTTTTAGATCAGACCTGAGATACAAATTGTTAGCAATGGAAGTTCATTATCTTAAACAATATCTGTATCCAGAGTCTGCTAGGAAGCACTCTTGACCCAACCTTTTTTCTGATTTTCATTAATGACTTTACAACCAACATCTCCAATGAAGTCACGATTAAACTGTTCACCAATGACATCAAGTCATATGAAAGTTTCTCCCAAACAATAACATTCGGCAAAAAGCTTCTGATGAGCTCCTTAAGTGGAGTCAGTTGTGACAGCTAAACTTGGCACCATCCAAATGCTATGTTCAATTATAGGCCAAGCAAGGAGAAAAACTGATGCACTTCCTCACCTCTTGGATGCCAAAAATTTCGTGATATATGAAATCCTGAAGTGGCAGCTGATGATAAATTTACATTTAAGACCCACATCAATTATTTCACATCGAACATCATCCATTCTACTTCAACTCTTCCAGATCTGGAAGTATTATCAGGTCCTTTTCCTCTAAGAACAAAAAGATCATTGCAAAGCATTTCCTACTTACTTTGGGCCACTCTTCCAGTACTGCTCAGATAGAATCCTTACTACCACATCAACAAAATTGAAAAGGTTCAAAGGCAATTAACTAAGTTCATTCCCTGTCTCTGTTGATTTCCATAAGTCTTGAGATTTTTAGCCTACAGACTTTGGAGAAGAGAAGACTGATATTGGACCTCTGCTTGTGCTAAATAATTTATAGCACAAAGTCACATGAAAACACATCCGATCGATTACATTCATCCAGATCTTATTCCATTACAAGAGGCCATAGCTATAATATAAAACCTGAACTATGTAAAGTTAACACTACTAAATATTTTTCTCTAATAGAATAGTTTGAACATGGAATTTATTACTAGTGGAAGATATCACATCAACAATCTTCTCCATAGATATGTTGTAAAAGCAACTAATGTATCCAAATTTTTAACAGTTAGTGATTTAATTTTGTTGCACCTATGTTCTTCATTTACGTTTCTCACTTATCAAGCGAGGAACCTGCTTGCCTTGAATAAGTAAATAAATAAATGTTATCAAAGCCATTCCAATATTAGTAATCAAGTACAAATGTTATAAACGTCAAAAGTTCATAAAAGGCCAAGTTGATAGAGTTCGAAAGTTAGTGATAGCAACACAGTAATTTAGAAATATAATTCACAATAAAATGCATCCACTCACTTCAGAGGTTAATGATAAATTTACTTTGGTAACAGATAAGCGAAATCCAAATTAATGAGATATAAATATATCTAAAGAAAAATTAAGCCTTGATGTTGACATACAAACGTATAAGCATGCAGAAACAAAGCTGTTACCCGACGAGAAACCAACCCACGACAGCATAGCGAAAGCACCGCAAGTTTAGCGAAGTCAGAACATACAAGTAAACTACCTGAATATTATTTCCTTAATAATCTTTCAAACAGTATTTGAATCGAAACAAAGAATATTATTCGGAATGCTTAATTAACCACGATTTGTTCGAATGCTTTTTAAAATAAACAAATAGGAAATATATCCTTTTTCTCTAGTCCAGTAATTATTTCTTAAACCAATTTGTAAGATATAGTTTCATTTAGGTAATGAAGCTACTATCTAACTAGTAACTTAAGAAAACTGCCGTAGATAAGTTGAAATATTTCAAACACTTGTAAAAACATAATAACCTTGAGGTATGGGAATTATTTTTTTATGTAAAGTAATGCTGCAATTTCTAGCTTTCCTTTCTAAGTATGGTTCAAATAAATCCTGAAATGGTTAGTTTTTTTTTATTCGCTTGAAACTCATTTCTAAAACTCAAACCCTTTTGTGTAGGAAAATTCTTCTGGAAATATATTCGAGTGAATCGTGAAAGTGTTTTTGCCTCTTCTGAATAAGAATATCCGGTATGCAGCCAGTGCAAGTATCCATTGGGATTTAAAAGCATCCAATGCTAAAGCAGCGAGCCTGTGTAACAGCGAATTCAACTGTTAAACGTTAAATTAGCTAATAACGTTCTTATCTCATGTGAGGTTAAGTGGCAAGAATATGTGTGTTGAGCTTCATTTTAATAACCACTATATTATCCCTGTAACAAGTTAGGTTCAGGGAAGAGTGCTTATCGTTACATGCTCATTCACGAGAGCAGAGAAAAACGTCATGAGAATTTATCAATGGCATCTCTACGCCACTCAAATTTTATTGCTAAAACTTATTTTAAAATAATTAATTTTAATATTAAGCAAAATATGGACAACATTTGGATAGAATATATACAATAATTTCCAAGATAACAGTAAAAAAAAGTGATTCCAAGACCTGGCCCATGTTATGTTAGGAACAGTTAAAGTGATAGAAACTCTTGCAAAGAGGCAAGAAATTTGTTTAACAACAGAAATCTTGATGTTGTGTGGTTACCATATGCTATGGTATGGGTGTCGGTAAACAGGAGCAAGTAATAGTCTTCCAAATCGAGAAAACAATATCATCCAGGGTCGGCGATTCCGAGTGACCACTCGAGGCTTATATAATAAAAGACAAGTAGCTAGAAAAAGTGAAGTCTAAATATTCCTATTTATGCAGCGCATTCTAGCCAAATAAATAAATAAGAAAAGAGAAGTCCTCCCGATGTCAGTCAGAAAAAATAGCGGTAAACAAGGCCCTCAGATCTATTGCCATAAATAATAACCCTAGCACTGCTTTGTTTCTAATTGCAGAAAGTTGCAGATACAGCTAGGCAGAACATACTGCGTAAGAGGAAAGGACCACTCGAAACGGTTGGATCCCTTCTCCCGAGGGGGTTCACGGAAGATGTTGCAGAATGCATTAATTTGTATTTGTATTTAGCCCATCTTTTGAGTGCCTTATGCATCCAAATGGGATGTGAAGGCACTTTTTAATCGATCTACCATTATCGCCCACACCCCAGGGCGCTCCCTGGCGGTGCAGGCTGGGTTGCGAACACATTAAGACTGTTGCTATTACGACCGCATGCAGGAATGCAACCCATTCGGCCAACCTGCAGGCCGAATGATATCTCTCAAACCTCTCTGGGAACTGAGACATTTCTTGAACGACACTTCGACATTTCTCATTGGCCGATAACCCTCAAGAGTGCTAGTAGTAACGAAGAAAATTAAAGATTTCCGGGGAGAACTTCCCGGCTATACTGATATATCCAATATCCAATACCACCGACAACAAGAAATAGAAAAAAATGCGTAGTTTCGAGAGTTTTTCTGTTTCGGCCGAAAGTGATTGGTACACTTTCATAGTAGATTCATCTACTAGGGGTTTCGAATAGGCCTCATCGAGTTTCAAAAGGAACAATAAGGAATCGCAGGGGATGTTAAGTATCAAAGTCCAATAAAAGGTCAGACTTCTGCAGGACATATCTTTGATCATAATAGTGAAATAAACCGGGAATCCGTAAACTTGGGAAGTTTTCTAGTAAGTTTATTGAGCAAGTATTCAATTAATAGAACTGAATAATTGAGTTGAGAACTTTGTGTGGAACTGTAAGATTTGCAGTAACTGGTGTGAGATTTTGGAATCTTGCGAGATCTTGTGAGATGTTATAAACTTAATTTAGTTCTGCTGAGCTTCGTTTCAGAAGATTATAAATGTGACGATTAAATGCAGCAATATAAATTTAATTATTCCTTAATTATTTTATTTAATTATGCGCCAGGGCTATAACAATAGTATAAATGCCCTTGCTTCTTAGTTGTCAAAATTTCTCATTGTCTAAGTTACTATGCCATAATGCGGAGAAACTTTTGTTTCTGAACTACAACATTCGTTTGATTGAATTCAATTAGCAAACGGGTGTGGCCCCGAGAACGTAAGGAGTTTGGGCCGAAACGTTCAGGGACGGGGGGCACTCCTTTGATGATTCCCTGTCGGTACGCTCCGTGGTGGGAGTTTCTAGTTACTTCACCGAGGCATTGGCCATTTGGAACTTGGGAATAAACCGGGTGTCAACCGGGAAAAACTGATGGCGACCTGGACAAACGTGTGACGGCTCGGAGAGACGAGTTTCGCGATTGGGCTAGCAACCCGTAGCGATGTACTTGTCAATTGCCAATAAGTCGACAAAAAGGAATATGCCCCCGGGTCCCTATCGAAAGGAGGGGGAAGATAGCGGACCCATAAATGTCCCTATGTTAAACGACCGGAATTCCAACGCACTCGATTTTTAGGTGCGGACTGGATTGACCTGGATAATGCGTGCTAGTGAACAGGTGCAAGTGTAACAGAATGTTTCAGACTGAGAGGGGACTTCTCAAGAAGTTTCACAAGGCAAAGCTAAAATGAGGGGGAGGCGAAGAAACAGCGTCCTGATGCAGCTGTGCATTCAGGTAAAACGCCGAACGATACCAGACCGGATTCACACCACAGTTCCGAGTGCGTTCGAGTTTCAGGCCTCACAGAAGATCCTCCACGAGCCAGGATCAAGTTCCCTCAAGGAAATGAAAGATGTGCGGTTTGGCCGTTGAAGTGATAGCGCGCATTTGCAAAGGACACGAAATGCGAATGAGCGTTTAATGCGATTTATGCACTCGGCCGGTGATTTTTTATTGCATCATTGTTTCACGACATCAATTAGATCTGGATCTTTTTGGGTGGATGGATATTGATGATTTCGAAATGCAGCATGTTGAATTTGAAACATGGACATCAAAATTTCTGGAATTGCGGAGAACTCTAGAGGAAACTGTTTGGAAACCAAGAACCGCACCTCCCCCCATGGATACAGATTTCACCGACCATTGACCCAGTGGCACCTGTGTGTTAGCTATTATTTTGCATGCCCATGCACTCATAGTTTTTCAGTTTCTACCTGCGAGCCCAAATTTTTGACATGTCACAAATGTACAGTTGACACTTGCTAGTAGCTAGATTTCATTATTAGCTAGTCAACTACTTCTAGTTTCAATAGATCCTCCAGCGGGGGACGTTGGTGTAAAATTATTTTCTGAAAAATAAAACCTTGGCTGGTCCTGGCTACTCCGACGCGTTGACCATACATTGCAATGCGACCGGGAACAGCTTTGAAATTGAGTAGGTAGACTTGCCCCGTCCAAATAATCTCATTATTCAGCGGACGTTAATATACTCCCCCACCCCCACGCCACACACGCTGATTATCAGGCGGTGAAGCCAACTCGCCGGCAACGTTGCCAGCTCAAAGGCGATGAAGTGAAACCTTGAAGAGTTTACGAACACGAAATGTAGCTGTCAGCGAGTTAGCTTTTGCCCGTCACTTGGCCAACAATCTCGTCTCTGTTGTTTTTAGATTGCAATGGGGTAAACTTTGTTTCCGCAACTGTTTTGATATTTGCTGCCGTAACAGCAGCAAAATAAAGTCATCGCGAAGGGTTGAGCGAGGTTGTGCTCTTTGAAAAAAGCTGAAAAGAAATGACTTCCCCAGACTGAAAATGACTCGTTTATACTTACTTTTTTGTTTTATTTATTTTTTCTTTCCAGTAAAAAAACAAATAGGTAATAAATTAATAATTACCGTTATTATAATGTTACTTAAAATATCTGCAAAATTTATTAGAAAATACAGCATAAAAAAACCCTAAAATGGCTAGTCCTAGTACTGGTACACAAATGCAAAAATTTGATGATGATGTACCGAGGAACTCAAGAAATAGCCTAAAATCTTTTACTGTCGAGCACAGAAAATTATTTAAAACATTTTTCAAACACATTTATACACATCTAGACCTTATCTAATAATAAATGCTAATTTTTCCTTAGAAGTATTTTAAATAATTGGTGTTTAAGTTCTGTATTGGTTACAATGGTAACCAGACAAATAGCGCACATGACAATTGCACACAATTAAACTCAGAAATATTGTGGCGTTTTAAATTGAATTTCCTAATTTTAGTATAGATAGATCTACGTGATTTAAAATATATACGTAATCAATATTACGTAAGTGTGGAATTTAAGGGCAGGTTTGTAAAAGAAAGTAGATGTAGAGGATAAGAATTGCCAACTTTGGCATGTCAGGTGCAAAGTTCCTACACAAGCTGCGCTAAATAAACGATGAATTCATATCTTAAACGAATTCAAAACATTTCAATTAAACTCGTCACAAATTTGAATATGTCGGCATCAAAATGCAATTTTCAATAATTTGTGTCTAATTTGTTCTATTGTGTTCAATGTGCGCAATTGTCCTGTGCGCAATCGTCCAGTGCGCAGTGCGTCAAGGAACCGGTTACAATAATCATTAAAGTTATACATAGATTCTCTAAGCGAGTTTGTTCCATTCTGTTAGTAACGTTGCATGATGCGGGATGCTCAGCAGTACCAGATTTAGAATATCATATGTACGTATGAATGCATATTCAAAGAACTCACCAGTAATAAGCAAGTATGCTAGCCAACACCGAAATTTTTTGTTCAGAATAGTTTTACATCATCTTGTGTTTGGATAACCAACGAATACTGGAGTTAATTCGATTCAAAGTCTACGCAAGGCACACGTGTGTTTTCGTTGCTTTTAAAAACGTTTGCAAGATCGGAGCCGGGAGCTTTGCATTTATTTGTTTTTTAACTTGACTGCGCTCGAATGCACCTTAAAGATCTCATGAAATTAGTTTAACCATTATTGGTTTTACCATGCAATTCAATGTGCATATGCCCTAGACATCAATTTGATTGGTTAACGATCTGTTAATCTGAAGCACACAACGCACATATTTTTGTTACAAAGTTGGAAATGGATCTCACTTTGAAGAGGTTCCCAAGAAACTTATTTACGTTCTGTTTATACGCTATATTTTGGTTGTAGGCTGTCCCGTGGGCGTTCTTTATAGAGCGAGCGGCCCAAGTTCGCTCAAGTTTTGTGAGTTTTCTCGATAGAAATAATGTTAGAGAATATCTGTTAAATCCACTTGAAACATGTTTTTCGGAAGTATTGTAATAAACGACGGGGCTTAATTTATGCCGAGTTTATTGTTGGAATTATTCAGTAAATATTCAGT
Source organism: Hirudo medicinalis (assembly GCA_011800805.1). Lineage (NCBI taxonomy): Eukaryota > Metazoa > Annelida > Clitellata > Hirudinida > Hirudinidae > Hirudo > Hirudo medicinalis. The sequence goes on along the minus strand of MPNW01000174.1, from coordinate 192,730 downwards.
TATCAACTGAGTGGTATTAACTGTAAATACCACGCTTACGTAATAATCCTGAAACCAGTTATTGCCGAACGATCAGTTGCGTGATTATTTGCTGAATAGGAATGTTCTTCAATGCCAAGTATTCTTGTGGGCTTCTATAACTTCCAAGTGGGCTTCGAGATTCTCTGAGATATTGTGTGATCTTGTATGATGTTATAAACTTAATCAGAACGCTTAGAGGTAGTCCTAGAAAGATCCTAAATATAACAACAAATTAATTAACAAACTTAAACTTAATTACAAAAATTAACTAATGGCATTTTTCAGGGTTATAACATTTCCCCTTCTTAAATCTGTTCGTCCCGAACAGACTCCCTGCCATAGGCAACCGAATGGTTTCATCTTCACTCTGGGGATACAGTCTCTACCTCGACTCCTTCTTGTCAGCCATCTCCCCAACAGACCTTCACCACTGAAGTGCAGCCCCGCAGCAACCGCTGTTGTCCATCCCGCGACCTCCTTCACCAAACATGACCCACGTAGGCCACATAGTCTCCTCCAGTGGTATAAGCACCTGGAAAACTCGAAACGGTAAGAAATTGGCCCACACCAAATAATTTGCAGGAACTGAGGAGCTTTCTGGGACTTTGTACTTATTATCGGCGTTTTGTTGCAAATTTTTCAGACATTGGAAGAGCCCTTCATGAACTAACTGAAAAAGGCAAGCCCTTTTTGTGGACAAAACAGTGTCAACAGGCCTTTGATTCTTTGAAAGAAGCAATGATGACTGCACCAATTTTGGCATACCCAGTTTTGGGGGCCCCGTTCATTCTAGACACTAGTAATAGCGGAATTGGTGCAGTGCTCTCACAAGGAACAGAAAAGGGGGAAAAAGTCGTAGCGTTTTATAGTCGCTCACTGTCTAAAACAGAGCGCAACTACTGCGTAACTAGACGGGAACTGCTAGCAGCAGTGGAGTCCATCCGACAGTTTCAAAAATATCTGTATGGTCAACCATTCCTGTNGTTAAAGAGGTTCTAGAGGAAATTCACAACGGCATATCAGGAGGACATCTCGGAGTCAATAAAACAATGGAAAAGGTGAGACAAAGATTTTACTGGTTACGTTATAAACATGATGTAGAAGAATGGTGTAGACGTTGCGAAGTTTGTAAAGGTCCCCAAAGGAAAACTAAAGGACTGATGCAGCTCTACAATGTTGGCGTGCCATTTGAACGGATAGCTTTGGATGTTGCGGGACCGTTTCCCATAACAAAGAATGGAAACCGTTATATCCTTGTTATCGCCGATTATTTTACTAAATGGACTGAAGCAATTGCTTTGCCAAACCAAGAAGCAGAAACCATAGTTGAAACACTAATAAATAATTGGGTTAGTCAATTTGGGGTACATTTAGAGCTACATTCAGACCAAGGAAGGAATTTCGAATCAAAAATATTCCAAGAGTTATGTCAAAGTCTGGGGATTCACAAAACGATATCGACGGCTTTGCATCCTCAATATGACGGCATGGTCGAAAGATTTAACAGGACCATGGAACAACATTTATCAAAAATGATTAGTGAACAGCAGGATGATTGGGACAAATATCTACAACTTTTTCTAATGGCTTATCGAGGTGCCGTTCACAGCACAACAGGAGTCAGTCCTGCAAAAATGACATTCGGCAGGGAAATTCGTCTGCCTGCCGACATAGCATTCGGAAAGCCCGAGGAACCAAAACAGACAATGCCCGACTATATGTCCAAATTTGAGGAAAAAATGGCAACCATACATCGCACTGCACGACAGAATATCGGCATCATTAGCGATCAATCAAAAGCGCGTTACGATAGGCAAACTAACGCTATAAGTTTTAAGGAAGGTGACCAAGTATGGTTCTACAACCCTCAACGTAAAAAGGGCAGATCACCAAAGTTACAAAGAAACTGGGAAGGTCCATACCTCGTAATCAAGAAAATAAACGACGTGGTATATCGCATACAAAAGGGACCAAGACTTAAGGTGAAAGTGGTACATAGCAACAGGTTGGCAAAATGTAACGGAGAAGATGCAGAACCTGTTCGGGACGAACAGATCTAAGAAGGGGGCAATGTTATAACCGTGGAACTAAAATAATTAAGTTTATATGTAATTAATTTCGTATATTACATTCACTATCTTTTTGTTCCACGGCGATCATACAAGAGCACGCAAGAATACGCATTATCTCAGAGAATCTCGAAGCCCACATTGAAGAACATTCCTATTCAGCAAATAATCACGCAACTGATCGTTATGCAATAACTGACAGCAGGATTATTGCGTAAGCGTGGTATTTACAGTTAATACCACTCAGTTGATAACTGAATAATCCCAACAATAAACTCGGTATAAATTAAGCCCCGTCGTTTATTACAATATGTATAATTTAAACATGTTTTGTTAAAATATGCTCGCCATTTGGAGGAGACAGCTATCTGTAATGAATATATATATATATAACATAATATTTTAATTAATTATTATCGGCATAACATTAAACAAATAATCTCCGAAAAGATAAAAACCTAAAAGAAAGTCTTCAAAATTCACCCCCCCCCCCAAAAAAAAAGTTATTTCGGCCCCTGCTCCAGAGCAACTAAGATAACCTCCTCGGTCGCATATCATCCGACGTTTCAACGAACTCAGCCAAATTTACAGGAGACACTTCCTATCTAAAGGCGAAATGTATTTTCAGTTCTCTTTATTCAAATCATCTCGTTATTAATTAAATTTCCCAGGTCCCAAAATGAACAAAGCGTTTATTTTGGAATTTGCATTCACATAACTAATTTTGATACCTCGTAACGCATATTCTGAAAATTTCAATAAACGAACTTGTAAAATATTGCAAAAGATGTATAAAATGCTGTCAATTGGCTTCATTAGCATAACTTAAACGTGATTAACTACTTCCATGTTTTGTGCTAGCATGCAGAATGTACAAGCAATGAATCTTCAGGACTTATTGTAGTTGCAAACCATATAGTAAAATATAGAAACGTGATGCTATATGTCAAGAACAAGGTTTGCTTTTACTAGCACTTTGAGTGGATATCATCCCAACGTGTCAAGGTTTGCTTCTAACATCTTTGATGCAAACTTGACAACGGCTTACCAAATTTCTTAGTGACCCAGCTTTTAACGTTTGTGGTGAANGCTTTTACTAGCACTTTGAGTGGATATCATCCCAACGTGTCAAGGTTTGCTTCTAACATCTTTGATGCAAACTTGACAACGGCTTACCAAATTTCTTAGTGACCCAGCTTTTAACGTTTGTGGTGAAGGATTAACAAACTGGTTTTGGTCATCTACTATCGTCATCCAAAAACTCAGGTCATTGCTATAATAGAAGCAATAACCACCAGCTCCATTGCATTCAATAAAAGGTGTTGCCCTGAAATCTTCTAAACAAGAACCAGGACTGGCCAAATTTTGACCACCTCCTCTGTCTCCAGCTGCTGTATGCTATTGAAAAATTTAAAAAAACGTTTAGTGATGTTGTCCAATCGAACTCACAGCTTATTTACCATTACAAAGCTGTAACCAATCCAAAGCCCTCTCCAACTTCTGGGACAAGGAGGAATGTCTGTGCTTTGACTATGAATAGCTATAACATTTGCTGGTGCATCACAAACTGCACATCTGCTGATGTGGTCTGTGATGCCATTGTTATCTATGGGCATCATCAACATTGGCATCCTGGTTGATAACCAAATTGACTTATCATCTCTGTTGGCATAATTGCATGTATTTTGTAGGTCACAAAATAAGAAAGGTAAAGTATTGAATTTTCTGAGACAGGAACCAGGGTTGCCTACAAAATAAATGTTATTTTTAATGGTTAAGTATTAATAATACAATAAAGTATAAAATTGTTGAAGTAACCTAAATCTTGTGTTGCTGATCTTTCATTACCCTCTAGATGTAAAAGGCTGTAACCCTCCCAAAGGGCTGTAGTGTTAGGAGGGCAATGAGGAACACTTGAAGATTGGCTGTGCCTAACAAACATGAAACCAGAAGGAGATACTACACCAACAGGTCCTGGTGGACCTGGAAATCCAGGCTCACCCTTCAAACCTTTCAATGAATAAGGAACTTAGTTTTTACAAACAAAAAATAGACAGAAATGTAATTACCTGGAAGTCCATCTATTCCAGGTTTTCCATTAAATCCATCAGATCCATCAGGACCTTGTCTTCCAGGGAGTCCTTTAACGCCCTGCAGTCCTCTAAATCCTCCATTACCCTTTAGTCCTAGAATAGTTAAAGCACAAGACCTAATGAAAAGTGTTTAGGAAATAAAACTTGTCATACCAAGCAGCCCTGGAAGCCCAGCTTTTCCCATGGTTCCGAATCTTCCTTTCAGTCCCTTTAATCCAGGAAATCCTTTATCTCCTTTTTCTGGGGGCACTACCACTACATCTCCTGGTTCTCCTTTCATGCCCTTTACACCAGGATAACCTAAGGCCAATAATAATAAGCTATCACAAACTCAAATAGCAGTTAAGAATTGACCAACATACCTGGCAACCCATCAATTCCTTTTGGTCCAACAACCCCAAAATTGCCTTTCAAGCCTGGTAATCCTGGTTTTCCTGGCCATCCAGGAGGCCCAGGAATTCCATCTGCTCCAGATGCACCTATTTTATCAAATGATCACAAAAATAAAATTTGTGATTTCCATAAAACATGTAATTATGTAAATCAAAATGGAACAATTATCTGTATAACCTGGTAAGCCTGGTTGCCCATCCAGTCCTGGCAATCCATCAGCACCTACATTTCCAGGCATTCCAGGGATTCCCTTGGGGCCCGGGATACCATCCCTACCTGGAGCTCCATCTGTCCCATTCTGTCCAGGAACACCTTATAAATCAAAGAGTTGTTTTCACTTTAAAGTATCTTAAAGTATTGATGTTTATTTGTAACTAACCTTTGGTTCCAGGGAGTCCATCAGCTCCTTTATCACCTTTTTGGCCTGGGAATCCCCAGGCTCCTTTGTCACCCTTATCCCCTACTGGGCCTTCAAGCCCTTGCAATCCTATATGCAAATTAAAATATTATTAATATTAAACTATTTGTTTTAATGTTGACAAAGTACAAGTGCCATGTCAAATCATTGCTGATTACTACATTATTTCTAGTCCTGGTAGCTGTTTCAATAATAATAATAATAATAATAATAATAATTAATAATAATAATAATATAATAATAATAATAATAATAATAAGTGAAGTTGTATGGCTGGGTTGAGAATACGACACAATGACTGTCGCTTTTACTGTCGTTCACAGGAACACAAACCCTCTGAGCCTACTTGCACTCCAAATGATTTTTAAAGATTTAATGATTTTTTGAAGATTTAGTTGCTTTAAGAAATTTTCTTCCAAGACAAACTTGCCAAGTTTTGATGTTTTTTTAAAGAGTGGTCAAAATCTTTTAAAATTCTTGATTTTGGGACACATTAAATTAAAGCCTCATACTAAATATCTTATCAATGAGATTTCAGAAAACATTTTCATCAGACTGCATCCAAAAAGTTGTGGACAGTTTGGGTTTGCACAAATAACTTATGAAATAAATGCTGAATCAAATTAATTTAAATTCTATTACTTAACCTTATATTTTTAGATTTAAATATTTTATTTATGGAATATGTAAAAAAAGACATTAAAAAGTTATTAATTTTTGTACACAGACTGTGGGTCAATTTTTGTCTTAAAAGACAAAAATGTCTTTTACAGTTATCTTCATTTCAAGTCATGTTTCAAAGCACTGTCCATATTCAGATTTAAATGATTAAATCATTCAAAATCTTTGCAAGAGTTAAGTTAATCCTTTTCAATTAATATTTCATAGGGGCCAACTGAATTTCAGTATTGGCACCGAAAGTTGCCATATTGTTGATTTTCGGTGTTGGCTGATTTAGGCTTTCAGTCATCTACCAGAAATCAGACTGTCACTGCGCCAGCCACAGCTTTTTCAACTGATAACATTGAGTCCAAGCCTGTGAGCAGCGAGATGTCCGATGCCAAAGAGGATTTGGATGTGTGGTATGCACATGACAGCCAGTCTGTTAATATTGATCCATCAAAAACTTCCGACAGTCGAAGTCAAATGTCATGCCACTGTATGAACAAGAGTTGAATAATTACCTCAAAGAGCCATGTCTTCCTTGAATGATCACAGATATATATGCATATTGGCATTGTAGTCAATACCCATTTCTGTAAGCTCACAAGTCTGCACTTCCCACCAGCATGGCAAGTGAGCACTTGTTTATTGCGGGATAAAAGGGTCGTGTGCCGACCGACTCGGCAACCTACCGTGCAATAATGAGGAGAAACTTTTATTTCTGAACTACAACATTCATTTGTTTGAATTCAATTACTAAACAATGAATGGTGAACGAACTGCCATTTAACGACTCTTAATGCATGACTGCAAGTGTAGGTTTGTAATAATTATTTCTGAAATACAGATTACTTGTCTTGCTTATTATTTTAATTGTATTGTTGATAAAGTCCAATTTTTTTATTGCATCATTGTTTTGCGACATAGTTTTTAATTCTTGTACCGGGTTATAAATCTTTCGGTTTCGGCTGAAAGTAATTTTTAACTTTTGGTTTGGTTTCGGTTTCAGCCAGTTTTGGTCTAATGCTTAATAGTGTTTCATTGCATACAAACATTAAGGTTTTCGAACTTGGTTATTTATCAAACGAATTTAAGATTCCAATAACTAACGTTCATATCAACACTTATGTATATAACATGAACATGCCAATATTTATTAGGATATAATGTTGTATTAATGTCAAATTAAATATTAAATGAGGCTTACCAGCATTTCCTTTAGAACCAGGTGCTCCATCCTTCCCAGGTGCTCCTGGAAATCCTTTAACTCCTTTTAAACCCTTGAAACTCAAACCAGGAACTCCAGGGTTTCCAGGATATCCCGGTCTACCTACAAATTGCAGTTCAAGACTTTTGCATTGTTTCTTTGGTTTTGGTGTGTTAATGCACTAACTCATGAAAACATAATGAAAAAGGAAATCAAGACAAACCTTTTTGTCCACTGTTACCATGAGGACCATTCTGTCCTTTAGCCCCGGGAAAGCCAGGATTACCTTTTGCACCCTCAAATCCTTTGAGGCCTGGATTACCTGACAAGCCTTTTAGTCCTGGACTACCAGGTTTACCAGATATTCCTGGTGCTCCATCACCACCTTTTGTGCCATGCCTTCCTATAAAAAAAATACCAATATTAACCAGATGAATGCTCACAATACAATTGCACACATGGACAATTGCGCACATAGATAATTGTGCACAATTGACAATTGTGAACTCAGAAATATTATGCCTTTTTAAAATTAATCTATGTAATTGTAGTACAGATATATGATTTAACAGGAATATTACATAAGTATGGAATTTAAAGGCAGTGCCTCTGCGAGGGGGCAAGGGGGGGGGGAAGGTTCGTGTCCAGGGCTTCCCCTGGGTTTTAAAATAGGAAGTTCAACTTGTTCTCAGGAAAACAAGATATATAGGAACTGTGTTGCCAACATCAAATACACTATAGACAATCTTTCTTGAAAGCTGACCCTTCTCAAGAAAAGATAAGGTATTTACAAAGGTAAAAGTAGAAATGTCTAAACATTGGACTAAAGAATTAAAATCAAATCACAAAAAGATCATTAATGACTTTTCAAGATTTCAAAACAGCATTCCTAAAATTATATAATAAATTAAACAGTCACAAACAGATAGAAAGGAAAGTGAAACAAACTAAAGAACTAGAAACAGAGATGTTATGAATTTTCATTGTTATGGTTTTGATTGGTATAAATATCAAACTCTTAATGTGTATGTATTTAGCCAATTTTTTGAGTGCCTTATGTATCCGAATGGGATGTGAAGGCTTTTTAATTGTTCTACCATTTATATAGTGCCCCTACCCGAGGGCGCTCCCTGGCAGTGCAGGATGGGTTGCGAACACTACACATTACAACTGTTGCCATTATGACCGCATGCAGGAACGCAACCCATTCGGCCAACCTGCACAACCAATTAACAATTAATTAAACAATGTGCATTGTTTAATATTGCAATTAACCATCCAAGCCAGGTAGTCCAGGAGGTCCATCCTGCCCTTTATCACCAGGTCCCCCAGGTTGACCACCAATTCCAGGATCACCTTTAGCACCAATACCACCCTTTTGTCCTTTATGAAAACCAAAACCCTTTTCACCTTTAAGTCCAGTCAAGCCTGGTCTACCACCATTTCCTGGAATACCTAGAGTTTTTAAGGTACTCATTTGTTAGCGAAACTGTCTCTAGAGATGTTGACTTAAATGGGTTTATTGTACAATTAATTTAAATTATTGTTGCTGACACTCAGTTTATTATTTAACCTTGAGATCCCTTATCACCAGGAATACCAGGTAGTCCAGGAGCTCCGGGCAAACCCGATGTTCCCTGTGTAAAATGCATGACATTTATTTCTAGAATATAGAATGACTTACCAGAAATTAAAATTTGAAATTTCCTTTGCTTTTATAACATTTTTAAAGTTCCAATACCGGGTCACCCTTTGGGCCAGAAAATCCAGAAACACCACTGCTCCCTTTAAAGCCTTTTGGACCATGAGCTCCTGGTATACCATCCAGACCACTGACTCCTTTAGGCCCTTTAGGCCCAGGAAGACCAGCACCAGGACGACCTGCAACACCAATTTGTCCATCTGGTCCAGGGAATCCTGTTCCAAATAATAGTTTAAGATGTTTAAGATGAAGATAAACCTCTTCTTCAAAACAACTACTTTTTATATTATTGGAACCTCATAAAATATTTAAGATTTTTTTTTACCATTATTTCCTGCTTCACCCTTTAGTCCTGCAAGTCCTTTTAGTCCAGGTTGACCTTTTTGTCCTTTATCTCCAGCAATCCCAGGATCTCCGGGGTCACCAATTTGTCCAATTACACCGTTATCTCCAGAATTTCCTAAATCCAGCAATGCCAATTAACCGTCAATAGATTGTTTTTTAAAAGACGAGTGATACTAATTGTTTAAATAAAAAAAGAGTGAATTTAGTGCAACAGTTTTAACAAATTCAATGATTTGATTTGTTTGCAATTATTATGTAGAGCTTCTGAAGATGGAGACACCAAAACTAATCTAAACTAATTTAAAAATCAACACCTAAACAAAAGCAAAAACTGTGGTCACAGAAGAAAACATTTCATAAAGTCAAGAACAACCCTGAAGTTAAGCTACTTTAAAACTTCAAAGCCAGAGCTGAATCGAGTGATTGACCAGAAATAGGTCATGCCAATCAGTACAAATCTGATAATTTTTTAAGAATTAAGAATAAATTCAAAACCATCAGATCCGGGAAGTCCAGGTGTTCCCGGTAAACCAGGTTTTCCCTTTTCTCCTTTCAATCCATCTAGACCAGCATAACCTGGTGTGCCTGCCTGACCTTTCATTCCAGGTAATCCAGGAAATCCTGCATCTCCTGTTCCTCCTTACAAAATATTGTTTAATTTTAATACAACTATAAGTATATCATTCATAAAATCAATGCAACAAAAAACTTCAAAAAAATAAAATGGTGTTATTACTATTAAAAAAAAGCTATTAGCATCCTCAAATAGAATTAATATTGATTCTGATATAAATTTTTGAAATTTTCAATGAAGGAACATGTGCTTCTGTTTGCTTAAAATTAATATCCAATTCAAATGTGCGACAAAATGTTCTAAAAATTATTTTGCATATACCTGGTAATCCATTTGTACCATTTCTCCCTGGAAATCCCTTTAATCCAGGCAAACCTGGTCTCCCAGAAGACCCTGTTCCACCAGGAATTCCATTTTGTCCTTTATCACCTTGATTCCCTGGAAATCCTGGTCTTCCATCAAGGCCAGGATTCCCTTTAGAACCAGGCTGACCTAATAAATTAATAAACAAAAAAATGGTGCATACTCTTGTAATTGGATGATTATTTACTTAATGTTTTAATAACATTTTAATGACATTGTAAATTAGGGTTGTTGTTATTTTATTGATATATTGAATATTGATAAATAAGGGTCAATATATCGATAAATATCGTGATATTATTTTTATAAAACTGATATTTAAATTTGGTTTTAAAATTTATTGGGAAGTTTAGTTAAGAATGTATAACAAAATGTTTTATCTTTGTTTATGGTACATAATGAATGAAGCTATGAAACTAAGATTGAGTTGTAATATACCTTCTGAGCTTTGTTTGTGATCATTTGTGAGAATAATTGGGATAGAATATTTTTCAAATATGGAAAATTTGTCCACTAATGAATGTTGGAGAAGTGTTTGTTATGTGCAAATGTAGTGAAATCAGTGGGGTTGAGTGGGACTCTATTTGGCAGCTACATTAGATTTTGCTAAGGATCAACTTTGCATCATCCCCTTCTACAAAAAAAGAATCCTCTTTAACCCAGAATTAAAGTTATATTTTTCTGAGGCACCAGACTGAGAGGAAGGAAAATCCACTTTTTCATTGGCAGACCAAGAAGGAAAGCTGCCTTGTATTATACAACATAGCTATGAAATATCTTCATATTCCAGCTCTGCACTTTTGGTAGGAATAGTGTCCTGGATGAATAATTATATTAGTAACAACAGTGGGTACAGGATGTGAAATAGCCACCTTCATACACTTTTTGTGTTGAGTTGTGCACACAAGAAGTTTTAGTTACAAGTTCTGAAGAATAAACCTTGAATTATTCTGTTTGTGTGTTTGTTTCTTATAAGAAAGTAATTTTTTTAAAAATGATATTGCCTGTATACCAACAATAGGATCTGTGGTGGTTATGCAACTTAACGTGATATATCAATATTTTTGCGAGATATATCGATAAATGATATCAATATTTTTTAAAATATCAATAATATCGATATTCAATAATTTTAAAAATATTGGCATACCTATTGCAAATTGATTTAAAAATCAAAAACAATTCAGAGACTTTCACATTTAGTAAAATTGATTTACCAGGCAAACCGGGCAGACCATCAATTCCAGGTGCACCTTTATCACCTTTCATGCCTTCAAAACCCATTCCAGGTTCTCCTTTAAGACCTTTAAAGCCATCTGGGCCATCTCTTCCAACATCTCCTTTAGCACCTTTTCCACCATCTCTTCCTTGAGGTCCTTCATTAATCATGAAGGTGAATTAAATTGAACAAACACAAATCAAATAATATGAATTCAAATTGGTGTCAATCTATTTCATATGCAAATTAATCCATTTGATTAGAATAACATCATTACTATTACAAATTATGTGATTATTATTATTTATTTTTCATTTATTATATAATTACTATCAATATTTCTTTCTTTCTTTAAGTTGCATAATTATTCATGCTGTATTATTTGCATAATTTAACTATAATTTTTAAAATCTTAGTTTAATAACAATTTATAAATGGTAGAGCAATTAAAAAGTGCCTTCCTATCCATCCGATTGAGATATTTAAGAAACTCAAAAGTTCAGCTAAATAAAATTTGATACATACAAAACAATTTGAATAGAGGATATATTACTACCCATAAAATTAAATTAAACTAAAATTTTTAAAATAGTATTTTAATATATAAAACTTTATTTAAATGCTAAGATGAATAAGATGATGAAAAAAATTAAGTTTATGTTTCTTTTTCAAGTTTTTTCAAATAATTTTGATCAGCCTTGAATACTTTTCTAAAATCTTACCTTCATTTCCCTTCTCTCCCTTAATTCCACTGTGTCCTGGTGGTCCAGGTGTTCCAGGATTACCTTTCTCTCCTTTATATTTTACTATATCAATTGGAATGCTTCCTGCAACAGTGAACTTACTTATTTATACAATATTGCTTATATAAAATATTGTTAGTCATTATCATTTGATGATTTGGTGAAATAGCAAAAGGTGATGGCAATAATTGATTGATGTTTTATACATGAAGAAGGAGATATATGGAAAAACTAGGCTATAGTATAAGGCTAGGCATGCTTTAATATTTAAAGTCTTCAAGCATTGAATTTTAATTTTAATCCAGGAATCATTTCTAATATGCATTGCCATGAATTTCGATATCCATGTACAAAAAGATTTTTTTCATAGTTTATCATTTATCTAAATTCTCTCACAATTATTTATTTATTGAATATTCCTGATTTTAAGACCTTTAATTTACATTTCTAAAAGTCATGTTACCTTTATTTTTTGTGTGGGCAAGTAAGTTATTTTTAGCTTTCAAAATGTGGCTCTTTTTCAGAACTAAACATCCTTCCATACATTTTATTATTCCACATATTTATTAGTGAACCTATGAGCATTTGCAATCATAAAGAACATTCTGATCTATTTCAGTATAACACACTTTTTAAAATGTTACTTCTTTTTTAAATGTTAATCTAATTCAGTTTTATTTCCATTTACATGCTAACATCTTCACACTCTGTGTAAGCAATTCATTTTAAAAAATTAATAAACTAAAAATTTTGTTAAATATTTTAAGAAACAAATTGATCTACAACCCAAACTCAGACTCAAACTCAAATATTGATCCATTTCAACATTAATACAAATATTAACATTAAAATCTTGTAAATTAGCCAGTTGTTTCTAAACATAAATTAAAATTAAGTTTACCATAAATTCTTTCTGAATGCAAATTTAAATAAATTAATACATCTAATATGTACAAAAATGCATTTATATTTAATTTGTTACTACTAAAAGACTCCATTTCTTGTCCATAATTTACAATGTAAGAGTATAAATTAATGTGTTAAGTTAATTTAATTTAAGTTTTACTCAAATTGCTTGTTAATTCTTGGCAGAGTAGCAATTCTTCATTAATTATAGGTTTTCTCCATTCCATCTCCTTCAAGGAGGAAACAATTTAGAAGTTCCAGGAAAGATTGAACATAACTAGATGCAGAAAAATGATTGTTGACGAATTCCAGAAAAGTGAAGAATTGAAACATTATTTAATTTGTCAGATAAAGTTACAAAATAACAATAAAGTTGTTAGAGATACTAATAAAAAAAAGTTTTTCAGAGGATTAAATTCAATAGAGTTTAGAAAAACTAATGTATGACATTGACATTATTACATACCCTTTTCTCCTCTTGATCCTTGTAATCCCTTTCCACCTTTTAGACCTGTATAACCAGGATTCCCTGGAGTTCCAGGTATTCCTGGTGAACCTTTATCTCCTTCAGGACCCCGTGGACCAGGCTGACCGGGATCACCTGAATCCCCTTTAAGGCCCTGTGAGCCAGGTCCTCCAATATCTCCAGGCATTCCTCAAAAGTAAAATGTATTTTGCTGCAAAAAGTAATTTTCTCATGTGGTCAAAGAATAAATACCCATGTTTCCCTTTGAACCAGTTAATCCAGGTAAGCCAGGATCTCCCCTTACTCCTGGATTTCCTCGAGCCCCTTTGTCACCACTTATTTGCACTCCTTGAAAGATTCCTAAAAGGATAACATATAATCCAAAGTCACCTCCAAACAAAAATTAGTTATGTATAAGTTGCTGAACACATTGAATTGCTTGTTACAGTTTGTAAATGTAAAATGTAAATATAGTTCATTTATATAGCGTTATATGCATAGCATCAGAGGCGCTTTTTGTTTACAATTTATATAGTGCTCCTTCCTAAGGGCGCTTGCGGCAGTGCAAGCTGGATTTCGAACACGTCACATTACGACTGTTGCCATTACAACCATATGCAGGAATGTAACTCATTCGGCCAACCTGCACACAAGTATATAGTTTACTGTATTTTCACACAAATACACTAGAGTGTAGATTTCAAGGGCTAAAATACTCGAAGAAGGGGTCACTCCTCTGAGGATTCTATCAGGACTCAACAGGAGTTTTCAATATCTATCTAAGTTGTTAAACACATTAAATTGTTTGTTACAGTTTACCGTATTTTCATACAAATAACAAATGTGTTACATTTGAGCTAGCTTTCCATATGCCCCTCTACATGCTACAGATATACACATGTTATAAAAAAAATTAATTTGCTTGAATTAGACTTGTGATCACAAAAATTAAAAATTTCATTAAATCCAAACCCAATGTGGAAAGAAATGTGAAAATTTATTTTAAAATATTGAAATAAACCAGGGATTCGTAAACTTTGGGAAGTTAACTAATGAGTTTATTGAGCAAGTATTCAGTTAACCGAACTGAATAATCAGGTTCAGTATTTGTGTGGATCTGAGATGCTATAGGATGCAGATGAGTATTTGGGATTCCTGGCTGTCTTGGCTTTCGTCTTCACTCTTGTCTTCTCTACTTTTGCGCTATTATGCCACTGATGACTTAAGCTTCAAAAGACACTGAATATTTCCATGGAACAATATAGATTTAAATATTCTTTAATTAATTAATTTAATGATGCACCAGGGCAATAACATGGCACCCTCCTTAGATCTGTTCATCCCAAACAAACACTCTTTACCAAATGATTTCATCTTCACTCTGAGGATGCAGTTTCTATGTTGATTCTTTTGTTTCAACCATCTCCCCAACAGATCCTCACCACTAAAGTGCAGTCCCCAACAATCTCCATTGTCCAGCCCACAACCTCTTTCAACAAGTGCAGCCTATGAATGCCCTGCCCTCTCCACCAGCAGAGTCCCTGACAAACCATCTCCACCACTTCATTGACACCCGGGTGGTCTTCTATAGTCTCACCAAAAAGGTTCTATCCGAACCTCTGGTGTCAGCGATTTCTAAAGGTGCGTAGGATCATGGCTGTCAACAATTTTTCCCTCCCCATATATAAACACCAACTCAGTTTCACCTACAACATTGAGTTCCGCAAGCCTGACAACTGCCAAACTTCCTTTGTACATCTCTGGCACGATTTCCTCAGCATTGTCCTGATCGCCCAGATCATCCCCCTATTCCTTACTGCATAGAAGCATTGCTTTGATCTCCAAATTGCTTTCATCAACTATTTCCTCTTTTCAACCAACACCAAAAAGGCTATCAGGCATGGAACTGGCACATCAGAGACTACCTTGACCTCCTTTAGTCAGATCAAGATGTCTCTCCCTCAGTTCATGCCTCAGCTCTCCTCAACTCAGACCTTCAAGGCACTTGTCCTTTGGATCCACTCTTGGATCCCACTCCTGACAAGAATGAACTAAACCGGTGGTCCACAAACTTTGGGAAGTTAACTAATAAGTTTATTGTGCAAGTATTTAGTTAGCTGAACTGAATAATTGTGTTAAGTAATTGTGTGGATCTGAGATGCTAAAGGTTGCAGATGAGTATCTGGGATTCTTGACTGTCTTAGCTCTTGTCATTGTTACTTTTGCACTGTTATGCCACTGATGACTTAAGCATAGAAAGACACTGAATATTTCCATGGAATAATATAAATTTAATTATTCTTTAATTATTTAATTCCATTATGCACCAGAGTTGTAACAATATAAAAATGTAACAAAAATAATAACTTCAGATGTAGGCTGAGATATTTATTTCAAAGTTCACCTGGTAGGCCCTTTTCCCCTTTGTCTCCATTGTTGCCAGCATCTCCATTCATTCCTACATTCCCAGGCTCTCCTTTTTGGCCTGGTCTACCAGATCCAAAGTCTCCAGGCTGACCAGGTGAACCAAGCTGGCCTTTAATTCCTTTAAGTCCATCGAATCCAGGAGTCCCAATGTCTCCCTTTAATTAATATTGATGACTGTTTCAACAGGAAGATGGAAAATGAAAGATTTATTACATTAATGTTTATCCAATTTCTTTGTCCTAAAGTTGATGTTTACTTGAGACCAAAATTTTGATCATAATAATGATAAACACATAATTTATTCTCTGTAATTAAAATGGTTGAAATTTCTTTGTTTTCTACAATCCATAGTATAACTCTGAAATGAAATATTTTTAACACCTTTGCTCCAGGAGGACCAGGTATGCCAGCAGGCCCATTACCTCCTTGTGGTCCCTGTCGACCAGGACTACCAGGATTGCCATCATTTCCTGGTAAGCCTTGAGCTCCTTTGTCACCTAATAATGCAATAAAACAATTTTCCCAATTGAATCTATTAAACAAAATCATCAAGTTAAAGACTAATTAAAGATATGCACTATTACAATGGACGAACCTTTTTCTCCGGGTAAGAGTTGAACCTCAGCTAGCCTTCCTTTTTCACCTTTTAGTCCAGTTAAACCTGGGAAGCCATTGTCACCCTTAAAAGACATTTTTCAACAACTTCTTAATTAATCATTAAATTAAATAATGAAAAAAGCAGAACTAAATAAATGTATAAGTGTCTGAGTGTGAAGTCCATAACTGAGTCTATGATAAAAATGTCTGCAATGCTTTAAAGCAGAAGGAGTACTTCATAATATATACCTTTCTCAGAAAAACAAGATTTGTTTACTTAGCACAATAGAGTTAACACTCACATGGCATAATAATAATAATAAAAGTAAATTTACATAGCAACATGAAATTGCAAGAAATGTGAGTTTTCAGCCTTGAAAAGCATGGATTTGAGTTGTGCTTATATTGACAAGATAATCCAAGAGCCAACAAGACCCATCAATCTAAAATCACTAATTACTACATCTTCAGGTCCATCCATGCCCACTTGATGGATGAGATCGGACAACCGGGGCAGAATGCAAGCTAGCTGGATAGAGAGTTGTCATTTTCTTTCAGAGATGCAACTTACAACTTGTGAAAGCGGACTGGTTTTTCAAAGAGATTAGTATATGAAATATGAATGAAGCACTATGAGAACAACTATAAGATGATAGATGTTATCTGGAACTCAAGTGAAACTTATTAAACTTTGTCAATCATAAAACTTGAAATAAATAAGTTCCTTAGGTTTCCTAGGCACATTTGCAAACTTTAAAACTTTCTTTCAAAGTTTGCTTGAATTTTTATCTAGGCTCAACAAAATGTAATTATGTGTGCATGAACTGAATGTGTGTATTTATGTAGATGCCCATCTAATCCTAATAGGTCCCCAACCACTTATGTAACAATAAAAAGACAGTGCAAACTAAGTCGCATAACATAAAAGTTTCTTGATACAAATCATAAAAGCATGAACTTTAATATGTCCTAAAATGGAAATGAGATGGACTCAAGTTATGACCAAATATTTTAATTGATGCTTGCTAGAGATGATTGAAATCAAGAACTTACAGCAAATTATAAAATCCCAAATAAATAATTTCCTTAATTGATATTTGAGAAAACTTCTTTTAAGATAATGTTACAACTTTTCCTAGAATTCAAAATACAGTAGAACCTGTCAATAGGGACACCCAAATGTTTCATAAAATATGTCCATGTGGGCAGTTCTTCCTATTCTCAGGTATCTATGTTAAACTGAAGGAAATGGTAAGAACATAGAAACTGATATTAACATTTTGTGAGCAGTAGAAATACCCTGATTTACATATCTCTGAATCACTTTAGGCATGCTTTTGGTTGAGTTTGACCAACACATCAATACAATTAGAGTGAAAAAAGTATTGGAAGACAATCAGTTCCTGAAAAATATACCTAATGAAAGTTTTCAAACCATGTATTCAAGTGCTCCTATTCATATTCATTACTAAAAAACTGGATTGAATCATGAACCAACAGGAAATCCAGGGCTCCCAATGCCTCCAGGTATACCAGGATCTCCTGAAATGCCAACCAGACCTGGATTACCTGGCAAACCTGGTTGTCCTGGAGGCCCATCAAATCCAGCTCTTCCTGGCCCACCTTTTTCACCTTTTTGACCAGGAAAACATTCAGAACAAGAACCACCAGATCCACCTATAATTTAAAATATATTTAATCAAACTAAACATTTAGTTAAATTAACCTAGTTATTTTAAGTAAACATCAACCAAACCTTTTAGACCTGGCAAGCCAGGTATGCCATTAGTGCCATTACTTCCAGGAAGACCTCTGTCACCCATATCACCAGGAAGACCAGGCAGCCCAGGCTTTGTTACAGCATCATCTCCACTAGCTCCCTTTTCACCTTTTGGCCCATCGGATCCTTTAAATCCAGGTTCACCATCCAGTCCAGGCAAACCAGGTTGACCAGGACTACCTTTAATCGATTGACCTGGTTCCCCTTTTTCACCAACATTACCTTTTGCTCCATCAAACCCAGGACTTCCTCTAGTACCTTTATTTCCCATGTTTCCTTGAGGTTTCCAGCATAATGTCACATTAATTTATTTAAAACAAGAAACATAATATATTATATATTTTCAATTAAACATGCTCAATTAAATTCAATAGACCACTTTTTATTAAAATTTTTTCTATTAACTTTTCAAACGCATGAAATTTACTAGAACCGAAAACATCATGTCCAGTGGTGGGCCCTGTTCTAAAGACATATTGCACTCCTAAAATTACTACATTTTTGGAGTTTTGTGCCAAGACCTCGAAGTTAGAGTGTGCAGTGGCCTTGTGGGTGACACTTCCTACCGGAGATGTGGTGACGACAAGCCACACTGAGTAGCTGTCAGCCAATCTCTTTTTCCAAACTGATACAAATTTTGTTCCAATATTTCAAGCAACAGCATCAAAGCAGAGAAGGATCATGTCTTGCAAGCCAAAATCATTAATATTTTGTGCAACTACTTGTACAATTTTAGCTGCTGTGCTATCAAGGAGCTTCGGGACAGATCACATCCTCTCCAGAGTCAATCAACTTTTCCTCATGTTTTTTTTTTTTATTAAATTTCAATCATTGGTTAGTAAACATATTTATCTGTTATGGATGATGTTATGAATTTCCATTTTTGATATATTCATGTGCAAGTATAATCAATAGGGCTGCGACCGATTAAAATTTTCTTGATCGATTAATCGGAAAATATTTTAATCGATTAATTAATCAATTAATCGTTAAAATTTTTAATCGATTACCATTTCCTTAACGATTAATCGGAAATTTTAAAATTTATTTTTATTAATAATTTTGTAATAGTCCTCTTTTTGGTTACTTACTTTTCCCCCACATTATCGTTGTTATTTAGTTATAACAAAGTAAACAACAATGGTGGAGTACTGAAAACAACGTGGAAGTTAAGCATTTCAGATGATGGACTACGGACAGTGCTTACGGACAGCCCTTCAAAACCAGGCCTACAAATTGGCCAGTCGACATAAAATCCATTTCTCAATAAACTGACAAAGAAGGACTGCTATTGCAAAATATAACACAATGAACTTAAGAATTTTAGGGAAACATGTCAGCTCATTTAGATTCAACTTGACTCAACATCCAACTTATTTCATTTTGAATAAATTCTGTCAATTTTTTACATTAAATTCATCAAATAAATGTAGATAGATACTGTTATTATATCAGCTACCATTTTTCTTTGATTTTGAAATCAGCACAGAAAAAAGTTTTGGCTATTACCTTTTCTTCCTTTATTTCCTGCAGGACCAGGATATCCATCTCTTCCATCAGATCCTGGAGGTCCTGGATAACCTGGAGGTCCTGGCAATCCTTTATTTCCCTTATCTCCAAAAGATCCTTTTGATCCAGGTTTAGCATTATATCCATCTTGACCCTTTTCACCTGGAGGTCCTGCATAACATTCAGCTTCTCCCTTCAAGACAATTTTACTACTAAGATTAGTTCAAAATATCATGGATACTGTTACAATATACATCTTGCAAAGTACATTATTATTCAAATTTTGATATTATTGGATACAGAAAATAAAAAACCTTTTTTTTCATAATTTGATGATGCATTTTACATATTCATCAAAAACTATATTTTTCATTCATCATATCTGTGCTCCATTTAATGAAAATACAATAATTTCAGACAAGTGTTGTTTGTTAAGATTTGGAAGAAAACTTTTAACAACAATTTGAAAGATGCATAAGGCCAGTGATTTATACAGAAATTTGTTTTTGTGGGAGGGGGTGTCCTCTAAATTTTAGATGGGAGAAGTGAAGGCACCCACTCAAGGGAGTAAATAAATCCCCACATAAAATATAACTCATATAATTCCAGAGACCAACTTGCTTCCAGACCTGGAGAAGACCTACTGGACTCAAAATTACAATTTAAAGACCATACACATACCACACATGGTAAAATTAAAAACGCTAGTTGTTTGGTAATCAGATTAAATTTTAAGTGATTGCCAGATTAAGCAACTTCACAAGTTGTGACTTTATAGGTTGAATATGGAGTCCAAGTATGGAATCTCTATAAAGGGACATCATTTCAGCTTGTTCCAGGGGGGGCAACCCTTGCACAACTTGGGATGACCTTTTTATTTGCTTCTAGTGTTGTCCCTATAGGTGAGTTATGGTTTGACAAACTCCAGAAAGTGCAGGTTTACTAGAATGATCAGACTAAGCAAAGGTCTCAGCTACCTTAATTCTGATCTTCAAAATAAGTTGTGGTCTGCTCCAACAATAGTTACAGAGGTCATGAAATTTTTGCAACTACAATGACTCATAGAGACTCAATTTTTCTTCTTGGGAAAATGCCATAATCTCCTTAAGACTGAATCATACATTGACTGGCTAGAAATGAAAGTTGTTTCTGTGATGTTACTTAGTTAAGAATGAGAACACTTGAGGTAGTTTTGAGATTGGAGGCCTGTTTACCCAAAGCAAAAGCTAATTGGTCTTACTAGATGCCAAAAATTATCCCCAGATCATAGAACTCCAAATCATCAGCCCTTTCCTTAAATCATGCCAGTAGTACTGGCTTTCATTAAGATCATTGAAGTTGAACATTTTATATCTTAATTGATGCAATGCTATGCAATCTCTGTATCCTGATGGATAAGATCTTGTGGTGGCATTGACATTTAAATATTTTACTTCTTGACTTTATTGAGTAGCTCACTTGCATTATTGATGAAAATCTCTTAAGAAAGGATTTTTTCTAATTTCATTAAGTTTGTTCCATCACTTTCATACTGTAGAGCAAATACATAAGTAAATTTTAAGTTATAAAATTGATGACCATTGCAGTTACAATTAGGGACCAACCTTAGGAAAAAATATTGGAAAAGTTTATGTTTAAATATGGAATCTTGTGATGGAGTTTTTATTCTAATATTTAGCTTTTATATTTCTTTTAATCAGCATCACAGCACTAACACATTGCATACATACAAGTTCAGTGATTAATGAATTTGTTCAGCTTAAATTCCACCATTTGAAGCCTCTCAAATTTTTCATTGATCCTTCCTCAAGAGTTTGGTCACCTGGTCATCTTCCACCTGGATATTCCTTTCTGAACTCTTTTGGAATCATTTGCTTTATTTAATAAAAAAGAATATAATAACATTTATTATATTAATGGCTTTTTTTAAACAGGCTTTGCCAGTGATATATTCAAACTCATTTTTATTCAATATAATTAATTTTATTCGTCCCATTATTATTTACATCATTCAAATACCGCCAAATACTTGCCCTCAAAGAAATTGATGATTATGATGGTGCTCCCGCAATGGGAATTGAATCTGTGCCACCATCGCGAGAGGTGGAGATCTTGATCATTAGACCATGCGGGGGCACCCTATTTGCTTTCAGTAGCTCTCAAGTTTAAAGCTGGTATGCGATTTAGGAAAAGGTGAAAGTTGGACAAATTGAAAGTTGAAAATTGAAAATAGCGCAGTTGACCTGCGACTGGCATAGAAAATGAGGTGTGCAAATTTCGAGTCGCTACCTTTCACCGTTTGGGAGTTCTTGGGACAGAAGGACATACACATGTATTTTCTGTTTTATATTATAGATATGCAAAATGTGATCTCTTTCTTGTTTCAAAATCTTGGCTTTGGCCCTTATTTTCCTTAATGGTATGCAAGTTGGAATGGGTTGCATTCCTGCATGCAGCAGTAAGTAAGTAAGTTTATTTATATAGCACCATAAGCATGAGTGTCAGGGGCACTTAGACCATTTATATAGCGCCGGCTCCCGGGGGCGCTACCCTCTGTGCTAACTTGCACCCCTGTAATGGCAACAGTTATAATGTGCCATGCTAGATAGATTAGATAGATAGATAGATATAAGGCACTCAAAAGTTTGATTAAATACAAATACTTAAACTTTATACAAATCTTTTAATTTGTTGCACTTTTATATAGTCGTACTAATGTGGAACATTTCCTTCACTAGACCTCCAGCAAATAATTCATTATGCAAATATGTTGCACAACATGTAATGATGTGACAAACAGTTTTGCAATATGGTAACTTAATGCATGAATAAAAAGTAATCATAGGTTTTTAGATGACCATCTCTCTTTCTGGAAGGTGTCAGAATGAGCTGACAAGTTTGGCAATGCTTGCAAGAATCTATTTAAGTCCCCTCTCAGCTCATATACAATGAAATTTTAAATTCCATTTAAAAAGGTTACAAACACTCCTTTATTTTAGCATAACTCCTAAAATAATGGACTGATAAAAGCCAAATTTGGATTTAATCAGTATATATTGTGATTTTACACAAATGTGCCAAATTTCCTTTTGATTGAACAAATGATGCTTGCAAATTCATCCATACATCCTATTTCGGCCGTGGAAAAAGGTTGCAAACACTTTGGATAAGTTCAATTTTTTTATCAAATTATCAAATAATTAAATTTTTAATTTTTTTCAAACAACATTTTTAGTATTTAATAGCATGTCCCTTATTATTTAAAATATTTATATACATATATTTCAATGATTTAATAATTGTCTCAAACTAGTCATTTTCCAGGTCATTCCATGCCTTCATTGTGTCATCTTCCATATCTCCTTTTTCAAGATATGCCTTTCAACCTCCACATATTTCATTGGGAATCATTCCTCAAACATTCTCAATTAGATTGAGTTATAGGGATATTGGTCATCAGCTCATAACTGCGATTTTTCACAGCTGGAAAATGTTTCTGTACAACTTGGAGATATTTACAGACATGTTATGCCTCTTCAGGTTCTCAGAGAGGTACGGCCATTCATTCTGCACAACACACTCGTTATCCTGGTGGTACAATTTATTTTGACGAGACTTGACTACTGCAATTCTCTGCTCAAAAATGTCAGAGATAGGACTCTTCATCACTACCAGAACATGTTGAATGCATCAGCCAGGCTTATCTCTGGATCCAGGACCTCTGAGCTCATCATGCCAATATTAAAAAGCTTACACTGGCTTAAAATACCTTACAGGATATCACACAAAATCTCCACAATAAGCTATAAAGTCATATCCTGCAATGAACCAAAAAAAAGCTAGTCTACTTGCTAAAACCATGACAATATCTGGTGGATCCTCCCTTCACTCTTCATGTCATCCCACGTTTCTGGTCCCAAGGTCCCACAGTGTCTCCTTCTACGTCAGGGTCCTAGAACATGGAATGCCCTCCCTGTTCATATTCAAACTGCTGCTATGCTTGAGCTCTTCGGTGCTCAACTAAAGACTTATTTCTTCAATGAATGTTATTCATAATCACACTAAAATTATTACATAGTTTCGATGTCTGGCTTTCTAACCCACTAATTATGTTTTATTTGCTTGTTTTACTTCATTTTAATTTTTATATTCATTCTTTTATTTTTATTTCACTGCCTTTGAATATTGCTCTCATTTGTTATAGTGAAAAGGATTTGTTATACATCCGAAAAGGATATATAACACACTTTAAACATCGGCTTATTGTAATTGTAAATGTTATCCAGCTAAAACATAAATCACCATATTTATTCTTGGCAAGTGGAGGCAATCTCTCAGCTGTTTCAGCATAGTTTGAAAAATTTTGATCTCCTTTTAGAGAGGTTAAAGACATCATGCGTTAAGAAGAAATTCCACCCTGGACTGCAAGCATGCTTCCTCCTTTCTGTCTGCTAAAATTTGATTTATTTTTCTCATTTAAGTTATGGAAATAGCATTGGTAGCAGTCACTTCCATTCAGGTTAAAATATTTTTGTTCAAAAGATCTGAAAATGACCATTTCATTGGCACTCGACAAATGCACTTTTTCGTGGTCTTTTTGCGATATTCAAGGACTTCAAAGGTCTCTCGTAATTAAACATTCCACCATTATTCAAGTAGTTTCAGACAATATACTTGCATACATCTAATTTCAAACTTGTTGTAATTTGATATGCTGAAATATTTTCCCTGAAAGCTTCAGAAAGAGCATTTTTTGAATCTACGGTGTGAGTTTTTGAGGTCTCCCACAAACATATTGTGCTCCAGAACATTTTGAATTTTGTAAAAATATATAATCCCCATGAACACTTATATTTAATTGCATTGACATTCCAGCTACTTCTATCCACTACAAAATAATATTTACTAAAATATCAAACCAAAATACTATTTATATAATTTTGTAGGGCAAGTATTGTAATGTGGTATTTTTATGAAGAAGCTTCTAAAAATTTGCTAATGGATATATTATCAGAAATTGTAAAGTGTTTGTAACCTTTTTCCATCACCTAATTAGGACGTTTTAATGAATATGCAATCATTATTTGTTCAATCAAAAAGAAATTTGGCACAAGAAATTTGTGACATCAAATTGTACATATAAATTCCAAATTTGGTTTCAATTGATTCAATATTTCAGGTATTATGCTAAAATTAAGTGGTGTTTGTAATCTTTTTACATATACTGAGTAAGTGAATGGAAGTTCAAAGTGGCAAACTTTAGATTACTCTCAGTAGGTTACTCTATATCACTGCCTCCCACACCCAATGGCTTTATTCCATCTAATGATGATAAATGATGATAAATATTATAACAACATGGAGTCTGATGCAGATTTTTATAAAATTGAAAATGTGTCTTAATTTATTATTATTATTATTATATATATATATATATATATTAAATCATAACTCATAAAATTCATTCCGAGCTATACCCTAAATTTAGAGCTAAATTTAGCTGGTCACTAGTTGGGGAAAGAGCTCTGGTTTGCCAGGATCAGCAAAATGGATAGGATCCCCAATCAGTCTTGATGTGGTCTTGATCCCATGCCAACCCGGGCTACTAAAGACACTTTCCCATTTATTGGTTCCTTATCTCATACATCTATTTAATAAATTGTTATCTTCAGGCCAATTTCCTCTTCCCTTCAAGGAGGCACAGGTTCGACCCATATTTAAAAAATCTACACTTGACCCACAACTACCTTCATCATAAAGTCCAATTTCCAATCTCAGCATACTTTCAAAACTTCTGGAGCTCCTTGTTCTCAGCTGTCTCCTCACTCATCTCAACAACAATGCACTTCCCAGTCAAGACTAAGTCAGCATATTGTCTGCATCACTCCATGGAAACTGCTGCTCTGAGAGTTGTGTCTAACATCAGGGTGGTATTGGACATTGGTCACGTCTCCCTTCTACTTCTTGACACGTCTGAGGCTTTTGACACTGTGGACCACGACATCCTCATTGGCAGGATAAAACATTTGCAGTTTGACAAATGCCGCCGCAGTGGTTTAGAACATACCTTTCATGAAGAAGTCAAAAAATGCTATCTTCATCCTCAGGCAATGTTAAATAGCCCATTCAATTAGGCATTCCATATATTTATAGGCAATTAGGGCTCTATACTGGGACCAATTCTCTTCTCCCTGTAAATTTCAGACTGTATCATTGCCGTCCACGGTCTCTCCAGCCACCAGTATGCAGATGACATCCACATCTTTGGCCACTGCGGCCTTGAGGTCATTCCGGGTCTTGTCTGGCAAGTGACAACCTTTTCCTGACAAAACAGAGGCAATATGGTTTGGTTATGCAGCTGGATGCAGCCTCATTGGCTCCCTAAGACTTCAATTGACATGTGTAACT
The DNA here is from genome assembly GCA_011800805.1 of Hirudo medicinalis. Lineage (NCBI taxonomy): Eukaryota > Metazoa > Annelida > Clitellata > Hirudinida > Hirudinidae > Hirudo > Hirudo medicinalis. The sequence goes on along the minus strand of MPNW01000174.1, from coordinate 166,827 downwards.
ATCATTCTTTCTCAGACAGTCAGAAGCCTGGGGGTGTAGCTAGAGAACATCCCTGACAATGGGTCCTCATGTTGACCAAGTTGCTGCAAGCTGTTATGCCAAGATTCATGTCCTTAAGGAGGTTAAACCATTTGTGCTATATCAAACTTTTATATCCCTCATAGTTCAGCTCATCCTCTTAAAGCTTGATTACTACAATTCGATTCTGATCAAGGCCAGTTGCCAGAATCTCAACACCCCTCAAGCAGTCATGAACACAGTCATTTATGGTGGAAGGTCTTCTGACCACATCACTTCTCTCCTCAGAAACCTGCAATTGCTAAGAATTCCGGATAGAATCACCTTCAAAATCCTGCTACTTGTCTACAGAGCCGCCACAGGCAGTGCTCCTCAATACCTCACCAAACTTTTGACAAACACATCTACTATCCCTCTGGTCCTCCAGCTTGTTGTTCCTAGGTTCCAAACAGTCAGGCAGGGAGACTGGTCATTCCATGTCTGCACTGACAATAGAACTTTTTAAACCTCTATTTTAAAACCTACCTGTTCAGTCAATTGTCCTGAATTAATTTTGACTGTTTTCAATCATTACTTGTTTTTCTTGGGAACATTTTTTTTACTCCACTCACTCAATGGAAGAACTGAATTGTTGGCCATGTCTGTTATAATGCCTGCACATCCCTTTGGGATAATTTGAGCACTTAAAAAAATGTGATAAATAAATGTAATCAGTCCCTAGTCACAACACAGTGATTCAAAGTGATTCAACATAGTGAGATATGTTTAAAATTACAAAACCCTATTCAACAACTTGTATATTGCACATCAAGTTTGGTCATATAAATTTATGTTCACCTTTATAACAATTCCTTTGGGTCCTCTTTGTCCAGGGATTCCTTTCTCTCCCTTCAGTCCAAGATTACCATTGTCTCCCTTAAATCCATGGTGTCCTTTGTCCCCCTTGTTGCAAAAATTAAAAATTATAGATGTCAATGCAAGTCAGTAAATGGAACAAGAGTCTATGAAAGAACCTTCAAACCAGGATTCCCAGGTGCTCCAACAGGACCTTGGGGACCCTAACATCACAAAATAAAAATCATTATTTTCAAACTAGCTACTTTTTCAGAAATCAGTAACACACTCTCAGTCCTGGAAATCCAAAAAGACCTTTCTCTCCTTTCATTCCTGGAGAACCAGTTTCACCCTAAATTGAAACATTGAATTAACATTTAATACAAATAAAAACATTTATGCAATGTTGTCTAACTTTAATGCCTTTGGATCCAGTGCTTCCAGGTACACCTTTCATCCCTTTATCACCCTGCAAAATGCTTTTTATTATTTCTATATTTGTTGTTGGAAGTGGCAGAACAAAATGAGATAATTCTGACCTCTTTCCCTTTTACACCTGGTGGCCCAGAAATAATAAAGGGTTCATATGGATGCGCTGGCTGGCCTGGTACTCCAGGAGGACCTGGACTACCAGGTTCTCCTTGAGGTCCTTCTTTAGCTACCACCAAACTCCCTTTTTCTCCCTTGGCACCTGGATCTCCAATGTCCCCCTAAAGAATAAAATGTTTGGTATGCTAGTTTGTGGTCCAACCAATTATAGTAGCATATATATCCTATTCTAATGACAAACTGCACTCCTGAAACCACTACATCTGAGTTTTGTGTCAAGAACTCGAAATTGGAGTGTTCAATGGTGTCAACAATAACAATCACAATAATAACAACAACAACAGCAACAACAGCAACAGCAGCAACAGCAGCAACAACAGCAGCAACAGCAACAACAACAACAACAATAATAATAATAATAATAATAATAAAAAATTGAATCAACTAACAATTTTGGGTTTCGGCTACGAATCCTTTTTTATTATGGTCAAAATGATTACGAGCAAATTAGACCAAACAATTGGCATTTTGAGTGGCAGGAGATTGTCGTCCAAGTGCCACTGCATCGCCTTCACCAGCGACCTTGTAATGATGTCATCCACAGACATAAGATTGACAAGATTGCTGGAACACTTGGAATGTGCAAAGGCTGGCATTGGGTTGAAATGGAACCCACTCAAGTGTGCATCACTCGGAAATTTGGAAAGGATATTGCCAAATAATATATTGCCAATAATGCCAAAAGATGCATGGAAGAAGAGAGTTGCGGAGAGTTTATACAGGATAGTGGATGATTATGGTCTGCGGTCATTCTCCGGGGGCAGAGGCATAAGCGAATGGTTAACAGCAGTTGTCCCAAAAAGGCCATCTAGCCATCATACATCAGGTGCTTAAAGGTTCAAGGCTCTCTATTGCAAGATGGGGACCTCAGATTATTACAGATTGTGATGCAGGATATGAGTCCAAATGAGTATCTGGGACACATGAAGGTGGGTACAGGATTTTATTACAGAGGTGGGGTGCTGTTTCAAGCTGAGGTAGGACTCAAAAGTGATGCCGAGGAGTTTTAGGATAGTAGAAAAAGTAGGAAGAGTGCCAGCGATGTTAATTGAAAATGGGGGAGATAAATTTTTTAGGTGTGTGGGTGTGCCAATAAATGATTTCGTGAATAACCATGATTTTGGGTTTCTGTGGGTTGAGTTGGGAAAATTGACAAGATACCAGTCATTAATGGCATCTGTGCACTTGCACAGATTATCAGGTTGATCGGAGATACTGTGGTTGGAGAGAATGGAATAAAGGCTCGTGTCATCCACATATTGGTGAAAAGACAAGTCGAAGTTCTTAACGATATTGGACAGAGGTGAGGTATAGGTCATGAAGATAAGGGTCCTAGGACAGAGCCCTGGGAAACCCTGACAAGAAGTGCAGCAGAAGAGGAAGTGTGATCGCCAAGCTTAACACATTGAGATCTGTTGGAAAGGTAGGAGTGCAGCCAAGATAGCAAGGCCGTCAATGCCAAAATCAGAGTGAATCTTTCCAACAGTGTTTTTCCAGTGTTTGGTGGTTAATGGTGTCGAAATCCACTGAGAGGTCAAGGCCAACCACGACGGCACAGTTACGATTTCCACATTTGTTGGAAAGATTATTGAAGATGTGAGAGAGAGCAGTTTCTGTAGAGAAACAGGTCTATAGGCAGATTGGAAAGGAGAGTTGGGGGGGAGCTGGTAATATGATGATGAATCCTGGAAAGAATGAGTCTCTTTAGCAGTTTCGACATGGTAGAAAGGATGGATACAGGTCTGCAATTGGCAGGAGAGCCAGAGTCAAGACTTGGTTTGTTTAGTAGGGGAGGACTTGAGCACTCTTAAAGACAGAGGGGAAAACACCAGTGCTGAAAGAAAGGTTAGTGAGGATGGGAGATAGGCTAGGGGAGTAAGCTTTCTAGTGATGTAATATCAAAATTTGAATAATGTCCTCTGTTTTATGTAAATTTTAAATTAATTTAATTTTATATTAATTTATAATATTAATAATATTAAATTAAAAATTAATTTTAAAATTTAAAATTTTGCTTAAAATGCACCTTATTTAATGCAACAACAACAGCAATGATGATGATAGTGATAATATATTAACAATTATATATTCAAGTTATATTTATAATAATTAATATTAACAATTTGTTCATTTGCATAGTACCATGCCATAAGCATCAGCATTGGGGTGCTAGATGTTTAAAGTTCATAAATTCAACAAATAGGTCCAGATTAAAAGCAAGATTTAGCAATGGGCAAATTTAGGAAACACATTATGTAAGCACATACATAACCAACTACAAGATGTGGATATTTCCACTGAAAAACTTAACCTTGCCCAGAGATTTTCTACATCAAAATTAGAACAAAATAATTTACTAACTCTATTTCCTGGTAAACCAGGTGTTCCTTTATCTCCATTGTTCCCATCTACACCATTTTGACCCTGTATGAGTAAATCATTAAGTTTCAAGTGAAATTAGACATAAATATTATATCAAGACTTCCTAACTGAATAGTAAAATTATTTACAAATAGTAAATAATAAATAAAATAGTAATTAAATAATAAAAGTAAAATCATGTTTATAAAAATCAGTCAGTAGGTTATGATGTCCTGACTAACATGAAGTCCTGTCCTCCCTGGATTCCCTGGTTGTCCCTAAAATGAAAATAAAGGTAAATTATAAATATCATAAATGTTATTAACTAAAACTGTTTACTTTATCCCCCTTAATTGTATCTGAATAAGGAGATGGTTCTCCTTTGTCACCCTTGAGTCCAGGAATGCCAGGAATTCCTGGATTCCCTGGGAGTCCTTGTACTCCATATTTTCCTGGTGATCCCTGCAATTAATTGGGAGCCTCAACTTTGAGTCTCATAAGTTACATTCATAACTTCTCCATACTTGATTTCCCTTACAACCATCCAAGCCTGGAGTACCTCTGGCACCTTCTGTTCCCTTATAACCCTGATTAAATGAAGCATCACAAGCTTGAAAAATCAATCACTTACTTGAAATATAAATCTAAGTATTTTACTAACAGGGGTTCCATCTAAACCAGGAAATCCAGGTCTTCCCATTGACCCCTCAAACATCAGATACAAATATGTTAATAAATTGTTAATCCGAAAAGCTCTAACATTTCAGATTGTTATACCCTGTCACCCTTTGCACCCCAAGGACCATCCGTGCCTGTTTCACCTTTGCTGCCTTTAGGTCCCTCCAAACCATTTGGTCCCCTTAATCCTGGAATTCCTGCTATCCCTGGCAGCCCTGTTACACCAGGAGGACCCTAACATAATAATAAATAAAGAGAACAATAAATTAAAAATCACAAAAATTTTAATAAAGTCTAGCAAAACAAAGAGAAAAAATTGTTTTTATTAGCTAAGAAATTTAATTTACCAAGCAACACCAAACTAAGAATAGTCAGGAGCAAAATATATGAAAGCCAGGTTTAAAAAATTATCAATTTGAAATAAACTGCAAATAAACTTACCCGAACGCCTTTCTCCCCAAAACAATTACAGGCCCCTTCAAAAGGGCAGATATCACAAACAAATCCATTTCGATCATATGTTCCAGATAGTGATGATTGCTGAATTTTAAAAACAATTTTTAAACTTGATCACTAAATTAATTCTTTAGTGTCTCCTCACTTCATGTTAAAGTTAGAATTATTGAATTATATCAAATGCTGCCCTCAGCAGAAAAACAAAACTTATAAAGCAATAAAATTTGAATAAAAACAAGCATTGAATGGCTTACCGAATCAACCAGAAAAACAAAAGCTCCATTGACTAAAATCCTGGAAATTATTGCAGTAGACTTCAAGAAATAAAATTTCAAAATGCATAATAACCCAATCACACCCCAATAATTATTGAATTGAATGAATTTTTTTAAGATTTCAATGAGGAAATTAATTTCAAGCAAAAAGCAAATGTTAGCCAAAAATACATCTTTTCATTTTGATTAAATTGAAAGGTGTTTTGATCCCAGCATGGAAGCAATAGCTGATGAAGATAAATGTTTCAAATCATTCCAACAAAACATGCTTATGTAAATCAATGGTGTAGCTAGGATTTTAAAGTCAGTCAAGGTAGGGGCAAATCAATTTACATAAATATTACAATTTTAAATAAATATTAGTTAAAGCATAGAACAGGTGGATTAGCAGCAAATATTTAATTTCACACTAAAGACATACAAGGAAAGCAAAGACTTGTAATTTAGTTATCGAAACTTATAATATGTAATAATTATTGATGCCGAAAGCTTTCCTGATTTACTGGAGCCGTATTAAGACCAATAAATTATTTATGAATTACACATGGCTGCTCCTATGGTGTAAATAACAAAACCAATCAGCAATATTGAAACAGGCTTGACTTGACAATAATTATTTTTATAATTGCCAACATTCACAGGAAAGAAATGCCTCAACCAGTAGCAGAACCAATCTCATGTATTCTAAATTAGAGTTTGGTATTTTATGTTATAAAATGATTGAAATAATGCTACTTCATTTGTTCAAAGAGACTGAGGGCATTTCCTAACTTTTCTAAAATTCTCCAGAAATTAGCAACAATTTGTAATTAGGGAAGAATGCTTAAAGTCTTTCCAAATTCAAAAATATTTAAGACTATTACAGGGAAAACCTTTTTAAAATAACATACGTTTGATACCGCAGAATAGAAGTATGTCCTTAAAATTCGAAAATTGAAATTTAAAATTTGAATGGTAAGAGCATGAAAATTTAATAAAAAAGTTTCTCCTCCGCAAAATTGTTCTTTAAAAAAATATTATATCCTTGTTAGCAGAAAAAGTTGTTGTTAATCTTACCAACTCCACTGCCGAACTAAGAGTATCGATGATGTTAACGCTTGCAGAGTCCCATAATAACGAATCGAATTTGATTTAGTGACAAATTTATTGGAATAAATGCCTGACAGCGGCAATGGGGCGGTAATTCAAAACAAAGAAGTTAAACTCTCTTACAAGTAGCCTCTGAAAATTTCGTACCTATGGAATATCAGAATTTGCCTTTTCTTTGGCAGAATATTTAAGTTTTACTAAACAGCGGAAAGGCGCCCAAGAACGAACCGAGAGTTAAAATCTTTTATTAAAAACAGGTTAAGAATTTAACACTCAGATTTGCGTCACCATTATTTGCGCTTTTAAGCTTGCGATTTATAATAGGAACTTGTTAATTTTGAATGTAGATAAAACAAGAACGTCTTCCTTATAACCTCAAGCTTTACTAAATTCTAAGAAACATTGTCTTCCAAATTAAAGTAATTCAAGCAAAAAATAACATAGTACATAGAAAGATAATCTAACCCGAAAATCAATTGAAAATTCATCTTCAGAGGGTCCGTAGAGCTCAGACCCAGTGATGCAACCTTTTCCCAAGACTCGAATTTTTTTTAATTTTAACAAATCTAGCTATCCTTTCTTTATCAAATGCCAGACTTTCCCTTGTGCCTCTCAAACCTTGTGCCACGGAATAAATATTTTGTACAACGTTATAAAAGTTTATCCCAACGACATTTATTAAACACAGCCGACACAAGCCCCAATTTCAGCAAGAGCGCTGAGAAACTGGCTGGGAAATGTGGAAGGCGCATTCGAATAAATTCATACAACGCATACCGTTCGAGCTCCACACAAAGTTTAGTTTTGTGTGACCTCCCAGCTAAAGCACAAGTTCCACTGTATGCTTGCGATTTATATCACTCATAGAGAAACTAGAAAATTATTTGGGTATTTGTATTTTGCCATTAGGCTTCTAACATAAAAATATAAAACTTAATTCGTTGTTGTGCTTTCCAAAGATTTGGAGTGATGATACTAGTCTCTTGCAAGCAGCTATAACAACCTACGCATGACTGCGATGCTGCACGGCTGATAAATGAGGGTGAAAGTGTGCTTCTCCTAAACCTGCACGGATGTGGAGATGTGTTTAACAATTGATAGCCAGTACTTTACACATACTCCAACTGGGAAATATAAGGTTTTCACATAATAAACATGCAAGGAGTGCACGTAGTTGGTGAGCTTGCAAGCCCGTGAGAAAAAGTTTACAACTGCAAGAACCACGCCCCTGTTTTTTGAGTCACAACAGTAACATCAAAAATGATTCATATTTTCAACTACCATCCTCTAAATCGTACTAAAAATCCGGAAATATTTCCATTGAACTGTATTCTGCAAATTACTTCTTAATTGTGTCATGGCTATAGCAAAAATTATTTGTAAGTATTATTTGTAATAACACTGATGGTTATATTTGTGAAGGATCTGATGATTTTTATAGGATTTCATATTATATCAAATATTGTTACCAATTGTTTATTGCACCACGTTTGTGACATGTACATCGTACGACAAAAACAATTGACCGTAGGGTGCAGGCACTTAAGCTATGATGAGACTAGACGTGGGAGGAAGTACTGAGACTCAAGTACAAGTACTGGAGATTAATTTGAATGTACACTCAGCGCCGGATTTACCCAGGTGGAGGTAGTGGGGGCCTACAGGCCACTCCGATTGTCCCGCCCGGCGGCTAGTTTCCACGTCTTTTTTTTCCACGACTTTTAGTCAATTGTCCTATAGGCGGCACAAGAGGGACATAACAAGAGCAAAGCCCAATAAATACAAAATCGAGTTCAGGTATCAGTTCCTAATGTGGAGATAGCACTCCGCATCTATCTGCTGATGGTCAGCAATTGTAATGCGTTACAGAAATTGCAAAGATGAAAGCACGGAAAGTTTCACTACTTTTCCTATATAAAAGTTCTATATAGGAGAAGACTATTTAGTTATAGCCTAGGTTAAAGGTATCGCAATGACAATGTTACTTGCAAAGCATAGTACTGTCTATGCACGCGACATGGCGCAGTCTACAAAACAAGTATTCTCGTTAGGCAGCCACCAGCGCTGGGCGTTAACTCTCCCAACCAAGGTTTCTTTTGCCCACCTCCCCGGAACTAAGTCATCGTCCCCCAGAAAATAAAACTCAACTTCAAATAAATTCATAGAGTAACGATGCCATAATTTGAAAACATAATTTTTTTATTTTGGAATGTCGAGCCCGTGAGCGATATAAAAAGTATTTGCAAGTTCCGCCATATAATATCACTTTGTGTCGCAGTGGGTTTCATAAACCATTGCCATTATTATTGGTCTTTGTCTTGGTCGTGCTGAAAAAATTTCCATATTTATCGTCCATTTCTTCAATGTTTGAAATTAAGTATGTTTTCATATTTTTCTTCAACTTTAGTTTTGTCTTCCCATTTGTGTAGAGCGCTAATAAACTGACAAAGACTTTATTTCTGGATTGCTTTGGATTATTTTTATATATGCACTTACAATTTTAAATACCATTTAAAATCAATATATTATTATGCCGTAAGGATATGAAATTTTTGCTAGCCTATTTTTCATGAATCTTATAAAAGTGAATGCTACCCTCAGAAGCTTAAAATCCATTTTTATAGCATATGAGCATATCCACGAAGAAGGGGGAAACTTTGAATCATTAGGAATTTTGAAGTGAAATCAGAAATGAAAGTAAAAAAAATATGTTAACAGGTATGAAGAAGTATTATGAAAGTGTCATCAAAGAAATTGAAGACAGGTTTAATGACAAATCGATTGGGATTATATTGATATGAGACCTTTCTATCAATGTCAGGTCTACAAGACAAAGAAGTCACACATTTTTGTAACAAATTCCCATTCTTAATGCAGAAACTGTACTTGCGGATTTGAAATCTTTTACAATTTTCGTAAAGTCTATGGTTAGTTGCGGAAGATACAAAGCAGACGAAAGCCCATTGATAAAGGCATGGCTTGCCCTCGGATTGTTTATTCGAATAAATAAATATATTAATCACTCTGAAATGCAAGTTGAAATATTTTTTTTTGGTTGATGGAGACCCCTGTGCAGTGGCATGCCCAAATCCGGGACTGAGTACACTAAAAACATGGGCGGTTGGTGCGAATACCACACAAGATCAAAACAATTTTGCGATAAATTTTGCAATAAATAAATGCAATATAATGGGCATTTAGGGCACTAAAAACTTTCTTTCATCGATTAAGTAAAATGTCGAATTTACCAAAAGTTATTTCGTTTGGGTTTGACGATTATTTGTGTAAAGCTTTGCTAAATGCAAGTCTTGTAGAGATAGAACGACTATTGCTGATAAGATTGGAACAACATCAAACTTTGTGAAGCATTTGAAACTTTACTTGAGATCATCACTGATAAAACAGACTTCAAAGCAACTAAGTCCTCTGAAGCTGCAAAATGAAGTTAAGCAATGTTGTAATGTTCGCTAGAAAAATTGTCAGCCACTATTATGGATGGGTGGATAGATACATCGGGTTGGTGGATAGATATCCTATGATAAATCATAATTTTTGTACCAGACGTTGGATATTTAAAGTATCATGTAGTACATAATAATCTAAATAATGAACATTCGTGTTTGCCAAACAGACATTCTTTTAACGACTGTTAATAATAGGGGATTACTGCAGTTTATTAACGTTTCAAATCATTCGATAGAAAATGAAGTTTAGGTTATAGTTGAATATTTATAAAAAGGAAATTTACAGAATATTTTTAAAAGAATCCATAAAAATGATGTCAAATTAGAAAACATTTTCATTTGAGGGTGTTATGCGTAAATTATGCGTTTGCAATCTGTGCCGATTCAGTGAGAGCTTCGAAAGTCTGTTTTCAAAATCTTCTTGAGATTTCAGTTCATCCCAAGTATTCTCAAGATGTTAATTCATTGGACACGCTTAATGGATCGATGAAACAACAATCACATCCTGCGTGTATATATATATATATATATATATATATATCAAGTGCACTTGTAAATGACAGCTTCCACAATGTTATTAAAAGCATATTATATAACCAAAAACATGTTATTGCGTATGTTGAGTTTTTATAATTTGTGTCCTTTTGAATAAAAAATATTTAACTTATTCATGTAAACAGTTAATTACTTCTGAAACACTACAATTGGTTTAGATCAATTGGACTGAATTCACCCAAGCTATCAATCAGATTATGGAAAAATAAGCGACACAAAGATAGTGATATGTCGATCAGTTACACAAAATTCTAAAGAAATTTCTGCACAAGATTTGGGCACAAAAACATTCATCAACAAATATAGACATAAAAAATAAGCATTAAACGGATATTTCTCTAAAAAAAAAAATGAACATTTCTTATCAATTAAGTTATTAGTCTAGACTTTAAATATTGAGATTACAAATCAAATCTTGGGTCTTGGGACGAAACTTAACTGTCAACATGAGCTGCAGGTCATTCAATCTACAATTGTGCACATTTTTTAGAAATTATAAATATTTATATAATTATGTAATAAATAAATTATATTTATGTGTTTAATTGATACTATTAACTTTATTATGTGCTTTATTTGTCTCACCTAAGGACACTATTTTCAAGAAAACATGTGGATATTGAGTCGATATCGAATCCAGGAATGCATCGAAATAATGGAAAGGCTTTCTTTCCAAGATGTTGATCAAAGTTTCAATCTTTTCGAGGTTGGTTCCTTGCTGCCTAATTTCTTTGGCTTCTCTGAGATTAATAATCTTTTGTTGACTGAGAGGCACAAGTAGCTTTTGAGCGTCAAGCATGCGAGAGAGAAAGTCTTTGTTGTAACGCAGTTGACACCAAACACTCGATGCCGATGCTGAATTTGTTGAAGTTATGTTTTAGAAATGCCTACTTATATTCATAATAGTTTAGATATGTTTATTGTTCGATAGATTTTTCCATTTGAATTATAAATAGCGGTCGAATTTCATGGAAATTAGTTTACCACCCAGAGGCGTAGCTAGTGGTTTCGACTAGTGGCTGGGACGAAACTGATCATTTGGCGCGCCCCCTTGCCACGCCACCGTTACCCCATTTAGTTCTCGAAAATTTCAAGAGTGAATAAGACGTAGGGAAATTTCGAATATTGCAGAGAATGAGTGCTCTAACCTGACAGGTAGATTTAGGAATATAAATATTTTTTATTCTATCAAATTATTTTAAATTAAATATCTTATCATGATTCTTAACAATGCATCGACCAAGTTTAGTTTTAATAAATTAAGTAAATAATAAACCAAAATTCCTGACCAACTTTTCTTTTCCCAAATTGTTTAACAGCAGACCCTCGTTCTTCCCATCCAAGCAGAAGGAGCAGAAGTTGGGGACTTTTAATTTCCAGCAGCTGACACAACTCTTGGAAACATCCTTGGCCCTTTTGTTCGAGTACATCAAGGAACTTCTCCAAACTCACTGCTCCGTGTACGTACAATATTCTATTGATCTGTGAACAAATTGAAGCATCCAGGATGACCAACAACTCGTGTCTCGTTTTGATGAGTTGAATCCTCGAATAATCTTCCATCAGTTATGTATTCGTTAATTTTCTTAACTCATCAAATTTTCTTTAAAAGCCTTACGACATCTGAAACGAGTGATCTCGAAGAAGTTCATTGACGGTTTATTATTTAAAGAGTAACCAATTCTCGTAAAACGGATTCAAATCGCTGAAAATTTATTTTTAAAATTCAGACAATTTTAAAAGTTGAAAAACTTAAGAACATTTGCTGACAACGTTGAAGCAAGATTAGTAGTCATGGAGGCACTCAAGTGGAACCCCATGCTTGACTGCACTCTGTTAATGAGCTCTTGCGGCTTGAGGTTGTTTGCTGTTTGGTCGGATGACACCGAATATTCAGCGATTTGATTAAATCTACTCAAATTGAGGCTCAAAATAATTACGTTTGACAGAATCAGATCAAAATAATTCTTTCCTTGCCTGCAGCCATTCGTTGGAAATCAAATCATCCGATTCACGAGATCACTTTTTTCATTCTCTTTTCGAAGTATTTCTAGCAAATTTTTAGACATCAATAACCAATTTAGTTATATATATATATTAGTTTTATTTATTTTATATAAATGTAATCATTATTTATAAATTTGTTATAGCTAATATGTTTAATGTTATCATGTTCATTCACATGCCTAAGACGTTGCTCCGAAATGTGGTTAAATCCTAGAAATCCAAGACTTCGTTTCACTTATCGCCCATAAGCTAAATTTAACGGGATATAATTTAACAAATAAATTTAAATAAGTATAAATATGAACGATCAATCAAAATGTGTTCATTAGGAGCGCGAGAAGTCGATCACTCAGTTGCAACTTCCGTCATTCGAAGGCGACTAATGAGCTCAAGTTCAATTAGTGCCTCTTCAGCCTCCAATCGATTTAATTAAATCTCCTCTTTTGAATCATAAAGATGCTGAGGACGACGAAGATGGCAATTAGGATCTACAAGCAGTTGCGACCCAAGCTTTCGAGCGTACAGAGGCGTGCATGCACCAGCTTCACAACTCCCTGAATCGACCACCTCAACACAGAAATTACACTCACAACAGCGAATGTTTGCATCTGAGGTGAGTTGCTCAATTTCAAAGACAACATTTCGTTCTTCGAATGTTATTTTTCTAAACGATCGTTTGTAAAGGTTGTTTTAAATAAGGAGGAATTGACCGATAACCAGAGACCGATCGTAACGTATGAACAGGTGGAGCACAAGACTCTGAGTGAATGGAGGTGTCAAAGCTCAGATGTATAGCACCAACTCCCGGTACCTCCTATTGACAATGAAACCATCCGCGACAAACTTCCCGATGCTTGTAACGATGTTTACAAGCGAATGACTCCTTTGAAACTTCTGTATAGGATGTAATTTTTTCACAAAGCACAACGACAATTTCCAGAATGAAGATTTGTTACGGTCACAAGAAGAATTTGTGGATGCAGAATTTCTTCATAATTACCAATTAATTGAGCCGTCAAAGACTTCGAATGATGGTGGTGAGTTCGTGGATTATTTGAGAAATTTTGAGGCGAGAAAATGATGGAAACAAAATGAGGAATTAAATTCCTCGATATTTTTTCTCAGACTCATGAAAATTAAAACCTCAGCTGAAAAAAAAGCAAGAGGAAAGAAAACAAATGCTTCTTCCCAGAGGGTGCCATCCGTTACGAACTGCAATAATTTCCATCAAAATTACTTCGGCGAATTTTATTTTCAATCATCTTCGAGGAAATTAATTCATTTGTCTCTCAATAAGAACAACGGGGAACGATCACCTAAGTTAAGATGGAGCGCAACTAGCATTGAAGCCCCGAAAACATTAAAATTGATCACTCGATGTGCAATAAAACTTGATTCAGCAGGAGATAATGATGTGAGGAGATGATGGAAGGCTTGTTTGAAATTTCATTTGTTTCACTTTGCCTGGCACGTTGTCAGTCAGGATAGCTGTGTTGATGCACTCTCTCATTGCAAATAGGCACCACTACATTCTCGCACCTGCTGATGGTCCGTAAAATGTCTCCTGGCCAGATGATGCAATCGAGGTTCATCGTTGAGCGCGAGAAACTTTGACGGAACAAATTTTTTATTTGCTTAAAAATGCATTCCTGGACAGATGTGATAAGTGTGTTTGAATCAATCACTTGGAGGTTTTTTTAATTCAAATCAGACCGCAATTGGCAATTCGTGCGAGAATACGTTGGAATGTCGACGAAAAGTTGATTCTCAGGAATTGAAATGTAGCTTTTCCAATAAATCGAGCTTGAATTATTTCGCTCATCTGACAACATGTTTCACCAATAAATTTTTACTAAATGGTCCGTCCGCCTATTTTTCAAAATCTAGTGCTGTGAAATTATAATTTTAATCGACTGCTTATCAATAAACCATTTTACCTCGTAAATGTTCAATTTATAAGATGTGGTAATCGGGACGATAGATTCCAACTATTTAGCATTTATTAATTTCCAACAAATTACAAAGGTAATTTTTAGTAAAACTGCAAATGTTTTTACAGAAATATGAAGACCAAGAAACGCTGCTGTAGGAATCTCCCCGGAGTTTGAAATTTCAAAAATGCTTACTTGGCATGATATGATCCTCCTAGTCTGCTTATTTTCTCGGCCCAACCTCAGTGAGTACTTCATTGATTTGTTTTATTTCTCAGCCTTTATTGCGTCACAAGAACTTTCAAGTTCAGAATGTCATTCGAATTTCATTCCAGTTCATGAAAAGAGCTTTTATGCTTCGAGAACTTGTTTAAGTGAAGTGTACAATTTTGCAGTGTGATCATTTTCCAGAAACAAATACCTCCTAATGAACTCTTAGCAGAACATTTTTGTTGAAATAAAATACAATTTGAATTCTAACTAGCATTTGTGAGGTCCCAGAAAAAAACTACTTAACGATGCTCACTTCTGAGTTGTAAATGCTTTTAAAAATATGTCGAAGAAATTTTGCAAACATTTGCATATCGGTTCAATTATTCCCTACGGTTTTCTGAAGTACCCTTTCACAAGGAGGACGTTAATAGCTAATAAAACACGACTTTGCAATATTTCAGAAATTCATGCTTGTTGACTTAAAAATTCTTGCAAGGCCAAATCACTTTAAACATTTAAAATGTATAAATTGCTTAGTCAGGACACCTCGAAAGTACACTGCAATTAAAAATGTTCGCATATTACCATCTTAACACGGCATCAATATTTTAATGAGTACCAAAGCAAACACTTCTTTCTCGCTTGTTCAAGACATCGTGAGAAACAAATAGGATTAGTTATTAGAGCAGCATTAACGAGCCTTTGTTGGCATATTAAACATTGTTATTACTGCGCCAGATGTTTTCTTTTACTTAAATTTTTCGAATATTACGAGGAGCCTGAAGGATTGTAGAAAATTTTCAAAACGCTGTTGGCGCAGAAAGATAAACTTGATGGAGTGCATTGACAGGAAGGTTCATGAAGTCTTCTGCTCAGAAACTGGCGACAAGTATTTTATTTTGCATTCCGGGTGGTTGCATGGAAGTTATAAACAATGAGCTCCTTAGTGGATCATAAAGGACCATAAGATGCTTTACTCCACGCTTCGCCATTTTCTGACAATAAAATAACGCAAGCATTTCATTCAGGGATGCAACTGACAGCAACTGCACTGTTTATTTCTGCTCCATTTATTTCATCGGACACCGAACGGTCCAGAAAGCGCCATAGAAGTTTATTCTAAATTTCTTCTGCATTTAATTGTATTTATGTTTCAACCATCTGCTTGAAACATTGAAGTAAATTTGTTTGGATTAGTCGCGAACATGCATTTACGAATGTTTTTAAATCCGAAAGAAGGACGTTTTTGAAATAAAATGTGAAAAGATTATTTTTTTATTGCCTTAATGAATGATGGAATGTTCCAGTCAATAGAAAATTTCTCTTTAGCAACTCGATTCGAATAACATTACCAGTTGATAATTGTTTCAGTATCCTTCTAATTAGCGCATTTTTTGAACGAATAATTAAATATTAAAAACCTCCCATCCTTTAGTTCGACTATATGTAACGTATGTCTACATATTTGTGCATTTTCCATATAACCAGCTCTTGAAAGATCCTCAATTTAAAAAGCAATAAAATTAAATTAAAGTATAAAAATTTATATTTCAAATCTATAAAAATAAAAATGAATGTTTGTATGTTTGTGAGTTCGATTGTTTTGATGATTGTGAAATTAAACATATTAGAAACATGCGCTTTCACTTCTCTTTCTTTTCCATTTAACCAGACTGAGCAACAACAACGCGTGGCCGGGTACACTGGTATTATATATATATATATATATATATATATATATATATATATATATATATATATCTGAAAAATATTAAATATAAAATAATCTGAAAAATATTATTAAATATAAATTTATATTATATATATATATATAAATATATGACGTTCACAAAGCGGAAGGTAGAAAAGTTTCAAGCAAGGAAACGACATCTCCGCTTTTGACGACAACGCATCGTAGAAGCTTCTTCAGAGAGACTAAAAGTCAATTCAGCAAATTCACCATCACCAGCATTCAGATTATGACGCCTTCCGCGAGAGGTGGAAATTAATATAATAAGATCAAATATAATAACAATTAATATTAGGGATGTACCGGATATCCGTTTTGCTCCGGTATCTGTCCGGATACCGTCTATCCGGAAATATCCGGAATCCTACAGTCAGACATAATTAAATTTTTAAATATAGACAAATTTAATTGTTTCTTTTTAATGATCGATGTGTGCTGATTGAAATAATACTAAGTCCAAAGTTATTTCTGTCATTACTGATAATGCGGCCAACATGGTAAAAACATTGAAAGACCCCAATGTTAATCGTGTCAGTTGTTTTGTGCACACCATTCAACTAGCTTTAAAAACTGGAATTTTTCACAGAAATCAGTTGTCACTGCATGTGCCATTGCTCGTAAAGTGGTTTGCCACTTTAAGCATTCTTCTTCTGCGGTACTAGTAGCCCCAAGTCAAAATTGGATGTTGAAATGGAAATTTACTTTGGTGAACCAATCACAAATGTTGAAGATAACCCATTGACATGGTGGTGTCAAAATTCATGTTGCTTTCCACTTCTGAGTGAGTGGGCTAGGCACCATCAAGCAGTGTTGCACGTGACTTTTCACTACTTCTGGAGATGTACTTTCAGATGACAGGATTCGTTTGCTGCCTGAGAGAGCCGAGCAACTCACATTTCTTAAAATAAACATGCCTTACTTAATTTTAATAATGTATGACTTAAAGTATAATATCTTCTTATAAATGCATAGTTTTTTAAATTTATTTTTATTAATAAAATAAGAGGTTCCATGACGATTGCGCACATGACAATTAAGCACATTGAACACAATAGAACGAATTAAACGCAAATTATTGAAAATTGTACTTTATTGCGTAAATATTCAAATTTGTGACGAGTTTGATTGAAATGGTTTGAATTCGTTTAAAATATCAATTCGTCGTTTATTTAGCGCAGTTATAAATAATAGCTTGTGTGGGAACTTTGCACTTGACATGCCAAAGTTGGTAATTCTTATCCTCTGCATCTACTTTCTTTTACAAAAAAAAATCTGCCAACTTACTCTAAAATGCTTGAAATTCTGAAGTATCTGTTTCCAAGCCTGGCTCTATTGTCTTGATTGATTTTGAAAAGGTCTATATCAGTGCAGTTGACATTGCTTTCCCAAAGGTCAAGGAATGTTATTTTCATTTGTGCCAAAGTCTCATCAGAAAAGTCAACAGTGTTTTCTAGAAAATTAAGTTTGAATCTTAACTTGACATTGAAGTTAAGCTGAAGTTAAAATCCCTTGCTGCATTTGCCTTTCTGCCAAGCAATGAAGTTAGAGCAGTTTTTGGTATACTTGCAGATTCTTTTCCAGATGAAGACAAGTTCAATGAAATTTTGACCTACTTTATCTCCACGTATATTGAAGCAGCAATGAGATTCACAATTTCCTATCAGAGTTTGGAATAATCATGAAGCTGCTGTTGAAAGATCCAAAATAACCAACTGTTGTGAAGGATCTCACAATGCATTGACCTCTGTTTTCCAGTGTAGCCATCCAGGTTTCTGGTTCTTACTGGATGGGCCTGAAAGGGATCTTGCGTTCCACAAATACACATTGGAAAAAGCCAGAGTAGGACAGCCAGACGTAAAGAAGAATAAATGTGAAGCTCTGCGTGACCGAGTTGCCCACATTGTACAGGGTTATCAAGAAGAGCAAGATAAACTTCGTTTCTTTGAGGCGGATGGACTAATTCGCAATAATTTGTGTTTATTGCAAGGGTTTACGTAAATTTAAGATTATTCATATCACTTGCCTGTTTATCCTGTCTTAATTTCACATACTTTTTTTAATATGTTGAAATAAACGACAGTCTCAATATATGCCGAATTCATTGTTGGATTTATTCAGTTCACAAATGGGTGGTGTTACCTGGACCGCCCCTTTGTTATGTCAGTTTGGTAACGGAAAAGCAAAAAAATAAAGGTCGTGATTGTAAACATTTTAAAATCCGGACGGACCCTGAACACAAGCTCTCCTACAACCTTTTCGGCGACCCTGCCCTTAAATTCCACATTTACGTAATATTCCTGTTAAATCGTATAGATCTACCTATACTAAAGCTACGTACATTCAATTTAAAACGCCATAATATTTCTGTGTTCAATTGTGCGCAATTGTCTGGTTACCAAAATAAAAATATGAACAATCTCTGACTTTCTTTGATTTTTTTTTAATAAACGTTTCTAACCACATGGACCGTTAAATCCGATATCCGGTTCCGGTCGGATCCGATAGGTAAGCTATCCGGTGCATGCCTAATTAATATGCCCACGTATTTTATGAAATGCTACCTTTTTCAAACCGGCTTCGCCAGACTTATATAAATAAATCAATTTTGCTCATGTCGTTATCATTTATGTCCTCCAAATACAGCCATTTACCTTCCCTCAAATTACTGGGTGATTAGGACGGTGTTCCAACAGCGGGACTCGAACCCGTCCCACCATCGCGAAAATCTAAGTCTCAAACCATGCGAGAGCACTATGTTTTCTGCTTTCAGTAGCTCTCGATTTTAAAGCTGTTATGCGATATTCTTGCCTTGTGATAGTTGAGTTTTGATTGTTAGTCCTTCTAAATATGTAAGTTCTGTGAGCAGATTGACGACCATTATGTCGTAATATTAATATTTACATTATTTATTAGATAAATAAAACGGTGATTCCACAGCGATGCAGATTCAACTTCTGCATTTGCCCAAAAACCCATGACATCTAATTCTGAACTCATGCTGCTGAAAATTACTTTTAAAATGTTTAACACAAAATTAATGAACGAGACCCACTTCTATAAATTGATGGTGTGCTGCTAATATCGGATTGCTGATAATGGAACTATTAAATTAGTGTATCAACAGTCAATCCTATTGTTATATTCTTTCTATTACGTGGGAAATAATTGCTAATCTTTATGCTCATGAGGATCTTTTCCAAATTTTTAGAATTACTCACTTCTTCGAAAAGTCATTCCAAAATTATGTTTATATACATCATGAAAGTTTTTGTTTGCATTGATGAAAATTGATATAATAATTACGCTTTAATATTACCTGAATTTTACTTTTTTCAGCAGTTCTGGGAGACGGTGCAGTGGAAATGGTGACCAAAAGTAGGGTGTTCGTAACCAACATCGGATCGACCCTACACTTCGAATGCGCCTTCAAATACTCTAATTTCAACTTTTTCGATAACCCCATACTCTGGAGAAAGATTCAACTCGATGAAGAGTCTCAGGTCTCGTCAATTTAAAAACAAAATAGTTTTTGCAAAAAATTGAAATGAATTAATTTGCAGATCAATATGATGGGCAATTTGATGGAACCATTTGAATCTTCCGGAAGATTCAAAGTGTCATTTGGCCGACAATCGAAGATTTTCACTCTGGAACTGTTTATTTCACGTAAAATATCAAATTATTGTTCATTTCACGTAAATAACAAGTTATTTTTCTGTAAAATACCGAATACAATAATTTCTTGGTTTATTTGTCAATTTCTTGCTCATCATTGAATTCCTCAAGCTGATTGTTTATTTCGACAGATGTCATTGTCGAGGACAGCGGCAATTACACGTGCGAAGTCAACGGTCCACACAACAAGCTGCTCAATTCGGTCACTCATTACGTTTTTGTGAGAGGTTGGCTTTCATTGGTTTCCTTTCTGGATGCCTTCTTTCAATTTGACAGACAGAGAATGACACCGAGGCATCTAACAAGCATATTTTATTAGTCAATTAGTGCTTCTACGCTTTCTTTTATGTTCGTTGTTTCTGAGACCAGTTTTCAACGCGAGCGTCTTCGGATGAAAAGCAGCTTCAATCCTTCGCATGGAGGTCAGTTGATGACCCAGGCAAGTTCCATCGTTCCTTTTCAACAAACTCTCGAAAATATGGAAGTGACTGGTGCAAGTCAAAGTTTTCTGACAGTTCAAAATGCCTATCCTCGTCTCGCACCGCCAACTCTTTGGAATGCAGAAATAAAATTCAATTATTTGTCTCCATCGGCATCTGTTCGTGCGGTTATTCTCGAGTGTTATTGGCGTTTCATCATCTTGTGGATGCATTCAACATGTCCCATCCAGTGACAACCGGTCGGCTTCCATCTCCCATCACTGGCATCAATAAAGTCGTCTTATTAGTGAAGCGAGCTTTTTAAGTCGTGCGGTTTGACATTCTCCCTTGACTGAATCGCAACAAGTTAAAGTCAAAATTTTATTCAGCAGCCGTCGAAAGCATCAACTTGAGCCTCAGTGCATCCGATCAGCACGTGGATGAAAGGAATTTCCTCGCTCATCATACTTTGGTGTTCGTAGAGAACATCCCAAGCACCGTTTCGTGCAGGGCCACGGGTGGTTATCCCCCACCAGACTTGACGATACATATCGACAAATCCGATGTCACCGACGAATTTTCTCTGCAGCATAGAATATCCTACAGCGGCACAAAATCCTTGAGGCGCCTTATTTTCACCAGTTGGAGGCTGAAACGTGGAGCAATGATGAAAAGGAGTGATGACGGAAGAAGGATAACTTGCGTTGCCACTGTGCCTGGCCTCCAATCAAATTCAACCTCTGCTATCGTAACCGTTCATCGTAAGTTTTCGTCATTGTTTGCATCCAGCTTGAATAACATTTGAACTTTTCTTTAAGACAAGCCATCTATCGCTTGCGAAAAAACACTTGCATCTCTTGGCGAGAGAAACGTGCACCTCAAGTGCATCATCATCTCAAAACCACCAACGCACTTCCTCTACTGGGTTGTCGATTCCAACAGTACGAGGCTTTCAGAGGGGGATTTTATCAACGGCCATTGGACCCAGATTGCAGTCAGTTTTATAAATTTCATGTCTTTTCAGAAAGTTCTAATATCGGATCATTTTATTGGCTGAATGCTTTGCGTTTTATCAGCTTAATATGTGTTCCATTACCTCCCTACTGAAGTGTTTAAGCCACTAATTTTATAAATGAACTTTATTATTATTATTATTATTATTATTACTATTATTATAGCCCAGCGATGAGACATTTTGTTTTCGGAAACTTTTTATCATGTTTCAAGGAAAACTATCACATTTTTGCATCGTCATCACAAGCGTTCAAGTCAGTTACTTCTCAAATACGAACCAAATAAAAAATACAAAAAATTGCTCCAACAATTATAACATCGAGACAAATCTTGAGACGGCAATAACATCTTCTCATCTTCGCCACGATTAATTCTCGTTTAAACTCCGCACAATGCTTTTATAGCGACTAAGCATCCCAGCCATGTTGTCATTTAATCGGATGACCAATTGTAATTATTAATTAAAGTATTAATCCATTGCCGACTTCTTTTCTTTGGCAGATTCGGCCTGGAGGTGGCATAGAAAGCAAACTTTACATGTTGCAAGTGAAGCCTGAAAGCTACAGAAAGTATAAATTATTTGCAGGCAATGCAATCGGGAACCATAGCCAGGAAGCTGTTCTTGCTCAAAGTAAGGAAAGTTTGCCATAATGAAATTTGTTTCGATACGTTATATTTTGCGTTCAGAGATGCATTCTCTCAACAAAGAGTCGGACCAGGATTTCACAAAAAGGAAAATGTTGCTGAGAGACCAAGCCTCGTCAGAAAAAAATTCTCACATGAAACATGAGGATCTGGAAGTTACAAAGAAATCAGTAGCGCAGGGGGTGGTGAACAATTGTTGGATGCTGTTGCCGGTTATGCTCCTAAAAACGCTTTGAGGGTCTTTTTTGTCAGCTTCAATCTTTTTCAATATTTTTTATTTCATTAAACTGAGTCGAGTTCACAAGCGTTTGTTATTTGATATACTAAATTATAATTAACCTGCGAATATATAGAAATTTGATAGTGTGCAATACCTCTCCAATTAATAAATTATTTGTGATTTCAAAAATTAGCTATGAACATAATTGGATGGAAACTGATGTAACAATAAATTGCTAATCAAAATATAAAAAATTCTTGCGGTGATTTCCTTGTAATATGCAACCTCGGGCAATTTGTAAAGCGCCATATACATTTACATTTACATTTATTTAGCCCATATTTTGAGTGCACAAGTTATCCCAATGGGATGTGCAGGCACTATGACAAACATCACCAGCAATTAAGTTCAATCATTGAGTGAGTCTGAGTAAAAAG
>MPNW01000174.1:104896-120441 GCA_011800805.1 Hirudo medicinalis | reverse complement strand
GCGATGACTTACCAGGCGCGCATCCTTTGTTTGCGGACATCCTCCTTTGTCCTGACTGGCTATTTAAGAAGCTAAGTCAGGGCAATCTTCCCTTCTCTCTCCAACTCTTCCGGCTACGTCGCTACGCCGCTACTCCAGCAGTTATGTTGTCAGTCGAAGAATTGTTGCCGTTGTTGTAAATAAACTTTGTAGCGTCTTCGTCGTCAATGCCGCTGTCGCTACACACTATCCACTGAAGTAATTCATCTTTGTCATTAAAAAATGAAAAGGAATTGTTTTTGGCATTGGATTGATATCCAATTAAAGATTTAATTAAGTCCCAAGTTTTATGCAGAAATTATAACTTGTGTAAGGCGCAATTCGCCCATTGCATACCCATCATCGGAATTTGTGCAGATAATCAATGTGAAGAAATCTCACTGTACAATAAGTAATCCAGTTACAATTACAATAAGTAATTTAAGGTGCAGTGAGAGCCACATTGACATGTACGACAGTATGAGAGGTTCATACCAAGAACGAGACAAGTTTCTGATGTGGTATTTAGGACGCTCATTTGTCTTTAACTTCAGTTACGTTAGAGACTAGGCTTTTACCATTGTGTAAGTGTCTGATTACGGAAGATAAGTGTGAAGATTTCGGGTGCCAGGCGACGTTTCTCATCTCACATTCGTGTCAACAAATGCTCCCCCATTATTTTGTTGAACCATCCGATTTTATATTTAAACAAGGAAGGCGATGGCAAAATTTTAATAAAATTAAATGTTATATATAATTGCAAAAAGTACATTGTAAATATACTCTCATGGTAATAAAACAAAACAGGAGTGGAATTGATTTGCACCTGATGAAGTGAGGTTCAGAAACTTTGCGCTCTCAAGCAAATAGACCCTGGCGTAAGACTGGTGATAAAAAAAAGTTGTAAAATCTGTCGTTTCGAGAAAGTCGTCGGGTACGTGAAACAATGATGTGGTGAGCAAGGCCGCCAACATTAATTTCGGATGGTCTAGATTGTAATATTTTAAAAACCGGGCGGCCCCAAAAAATTGCCAGGCCCATCTCGGTGGCCCTAACGGTGAGTTATGCTTAGAAAACTATGGCGTTTCCACTTTCTTCAGCAAGAGTTTTGTCGAACAAACTTTGCGATTTTCTAGTTTTTTTGCAATCTCACTAAATTTATAAATTTTGTCCAATCAAATACTTACAAAAAAAAGTCAAGCAACATCTGAAGACCGGATGGCCTGAATTAGATGAGAGAACTGGTGGACAAATGAAGAGAGTCACTGAATTAGTTACATATCCAAACAAGAATGCAACCCTTTGGAAGCACATCTCCGCTGTATTATTACAAATAACCTGATCCTCCATGTCCAAAGGCTCAGAAAAATTGCTGTGGAAGAATTATGAAGTTCATTTGGATTGACCTTGACCAATACTCAAATACTTGAAAAGTGTAATTTTTAAGAAATGCCCTCTAATTGAAAAAGAATGGCCTCTAACTAAATTAATATCAACAAGAAATATTAATAAAGACAAGATTGATTTTGTAATGTTTAATAAAAACCTCAAACTTCAACAATGAATAGAGAGTTCATCACTGTTCACCAATTCCTGGTAAGAGGATGTTCCATGGCATAACCGCCATTTTTGATCATGGTTTCACTAATTTTCTTAAGAGTCAGATCCCCAGTTACAAAATAGGCTTTGCAAAAGAAATGTGACAATGAGACCATGGAATTATAAATACGTATAAGAACAAATCCTTCATTTCTAGAATACCTGTTTCAAGAGCATCCAGATTTTCATCAATTTTCTTCAACAAAGTCTCAAATAGTTTTTGGGCAAGAATAACCTAAGTAATAAAGGACATTCTTGCTTAAAACAACTCTTATAAGAGAAAATAGTGGCAGCCCATCATAACAACAAATTGTAAATAGAAACTAACTTCATCATCGCAATTCTTCAAGCCAATGGCTTTGGATCTTGAAGCCCTGGCCAAACTGGCATTTATGGCATACAAGTTAATGGCTATGTCTGCCAATCTTTTTAACATGAACTGGTTTTCTTGGACAGCCTAAAAGCATTACATGTATATAGTTTCTAAGAAACACCAATTCAAAAAGAAAAGCAGAATGAAGTATATAATAATAAGTTATAAAATCTTTGCCAAAACGAGACTGATATTACCAAAGATAAAATCAACCATTTTTAGTATATCATTAGCATACTATATATATATTATGCTGTTTGAAATGAAGCAGTAAAAACATGACCACAATATGTTAGATAAGCATCTCTTTAAGGCAGTTGTTGATGGGTCACTGGTAGAAAACTCACTGTGAAGGATGTTGACCATATTCTGAGGACCAAATTTTTCAATTGGAAAATGCGTTTTTCCAACAACTCCCCACAAACCTGAGGTTAAATAGTAAAAAATAGAAATAAGTCAAGTAATGATACAACAGAGTGACAGAAAAGTTACCAACAGAAAGTTCAGGATGAACATGGTCATAGAGCTTAAGATTTAGGCCCTCTTTACCAGCTCTCAAATGCTTCATACTTTCTTGAAATAAGTATCCAATATTATTCAGGGAATTTCTCCTCTTTCTAATGAAAACATTTAATAAATATTTAAAGGAGAACATTTAGCCTCATGACAGTGAGATTTAACCTAATTGACTGCTGTGATTTTAATCCTGCATGCTTCAAACAATTGAGTGCTATATAGAGTTTCAAAATCTCATTGGTTGACTGAAGGAACAAAATAAATGAATTTGGTTTATAGAAAAAACCCATTTTCTTAATATCCAGAATAATATTAAAGTCTGATTTAATAATTTAACTATAGAGTAATTTACAATTGGTTAACACCACTTACAACTGTGAGTGAGTTTGTAGCTGCATTCATCAATGCATTTGGAAGCCCGCTTTGCATCTTACATCCTTCACTGCCCAATATCTGCAATGCATCTTTCATGCTCAACCAAACACTTTCTGAGCCAAACACCTATGAAGACATAAAGTTCAAAGCAGAATTAAAATTTTGATGCCATTTGAAGAAGACATTAAATTTGCAGAAATAAACCTTAACAGCAGCAGATTCACAAAACACATCAGGATTAACAAATGAATCAAACACCCCAGCAGTCATGTAGCTCATGCTCTCAATTGCATATATATTCATGGCCAAATTTGCCAATTTATCCTGCAAAAAAGTTTAAAGAATTTAAAAAGAAATAACAACACAAATCTCCCATCTGTTGGTTACTTGAATCATTCCAAAATCCTTGAGTGCACTACCAAATACCTTCCTCTTGATGCAGTGGTCAACAAGATTTTCTGAAGTAATAGTAATAGATCAAAGAGGAGTTGATCCAAAGATGATGAACATGATGTTGGCTTACTTGACAGATTTTTAAGGATGCCACTCCATAAACCGCCATTGATAAACATGTCTTCATACATTACATATGTCGACATCTAAAAAGTTTGAATTTTATAACTGCTTAATTTTGAGTAAAATTACATTGAATATGTTTGTCACCTGAAATCCAATTCCCAAGTCTCCAATAACATTGCTAACAGGAATCTTTATATCATGGAATTTAACAGTAGAAACTGAAGTACAAAAGCAATTGTCAGGTGATATAAATGGTGTTTGCAATAATGAATATGTAATTTTATGCCACTCATATGCATTACAATGACTATGTGAAATTAAACATTAACCGCATCAGATGCAAATAAAAGATTTAAAGTAAGATAACCAGGTAAATCTTTAAAACCAATGGTTTCATAAGGTTGACTAAAGCTGATTCCATTGCTAGCCTTTTCCACAAGAAATCCGGTTACCCTGTCTTCTCTATTCTGAAGAAAGGAATAAGAAAGAATGGAAAAATAATATTACCATAAAGTCGATAAATAATTTCTTTGCTAACCGGCCCAAAACCAATTTCAGTTTTTGCAAATACCACAAAAAAATCGGCTTTATCAGCATTGATCACCCACGTCTTTTCACCATTAAGCACATAACAAGATTTATCACCAGAAAGTTTAGCCCTGGTTTTTATTTGTGCAAAATCACTTCCACTGAAACACAATAAAATAACAAACATTATTTTTACTATTTAATATTATTCTGACAATTTTTATTTAGTAATAATATCTGAACAACCTCAACATAAAAACCAATCCCAGTCAAGCTTGACAAGCTAGCAATATTTTAAACATAAAACCTGTTACATTTCTCTTTAAAATTAATTAACATCTTACTTGCTACCTTAAAACAATAATTGGAGAGGCATGCTTTTTTGTAAGCAAAACATTTAAAGTTTCCATAACATCTCTAATGAAAATTGACAACCTTGAATCTTCGTAGGCACAATAAGCAATATAGCTTTTTCCTGATGTCAATCTTGGCAAATATTTTTCTTTAATTTCATCAGATCCAAACCGATACAAGCACTTAAAAGAAAAAAATCTACTTATTCGTATTAAATATTATCAAAATTAATAATTATCATTATTATTGTTTACTTTAATTCCAAGATTATTGTGAGCATATAGAAGTGAAGCAATACTCTCATCAGAAACTTCTTCAAACAATCTCAAAACTTTGGTTGCCTTGAAATTTTCACCTCCTGCACAGAAGTGAATAAAATAAAATGAGAAATCAAGAATTGTTAGGTTTATGTAAACTCAGACAAGTACCAAACTCCTCAGAAACTGAACTTCCAACAAGGCCTATTTTTTTCAGTTCAACCAAAAGATCATGGTTAGTGATGGATGCTTTACCATTTGCTGACAATAGTTAAGTTGGCATTTATGTATTTAAAATAATTATACCTTAATTAGGTAACCCCATTTCATGTCTAATTAGCAATGCAACATACCCTTTTGGTTGAAAAATAGTTGAATTTTTAGAACATTCTCATTTAACTCTGCCAGCTCAGACTTAGAGAGGCTTTCTGGATATATTAATGACTCCTAAATAAAAATATTTAAGTTAACAAAATTGCATTAACAATAGCAATTTGAAAGCTTCATAAGCATTCTAGTTTTCCATAGTCATACTCTATATCATGTTTTATTCTGTTCACTTATGAGCTCCCAAAAAAATGTCCAATTGAGCAACACAAACTCAAAAGTAGATGGAAAATCAGTTAATATAAGTCCCAAAATAACTAAAAATTACGTCACCTACCGAGTCATAAATGCCAGCAAAAACACTCTTCAAAAATGGCTTGTTGGTATGTTGTCTTGTTTCCTGAGAAATGTTGCTCCGATGCTCTTCCGATAATTGAGTATTTTCAGAAACTTGCCCTGACTTTGAGAGCTTTATAAAAGTTTGTCTACAAAAGTTCACGTTTCTCAACAAAACTCTTTCAAGGCAAATTGAAGCTCTCAGGCAAAACATCTCAGCTAGGCAGCGTGGGTCCAGAATATGTTTTGTAGTTTTGTCAACCTTGACATTACATAATAAATGAAACATTAACGAGATAAGAGTTGTGATTAAACTTTGAGTTCTTTACAATGAATAAATGTTTCTCATGTATAAAAATAATTTTCTGAAATTTTAGACTTAAATTTAGAAATTAATAATAAAATAAAAAATATAACAAGTTGTATTCTGTTGTAATTTTGTGGTCTTGATTCGGTACTGGCTCGACCCAAATTTTTGCACATTTGCTTGATATTGCTCTCACTCGGATTTTTAAGCATATGCCCTCGCTCTCGACAGCATCACTGACTCCCAAAATTAAGGAAGTCCCTGTTCCAGTGGTAACCTAACTATCCGCTATTCAGATATTTACATTACAGTTTAACTATATAGATAAGTTGATTAGATTTCAAGTTTTCAGTACTTAGATAATAAAAATAGTAGGACTCATAAGACAATGTAGGCTGAGTTACATTTTGTTTTTGCTGTTTTTGATTTCCTTTTTATTTTATTTTATGAAATGCCGTTTGTATAGAATTTTAAAGGTTTTTAATCAAATAGATAATTTTTAAAAACCTCTGCACAATACAAATTCTCGTCTGTCAATACTGATAGGAAGTTGTTTACTGAAACCGAAACGCGTGGTTATTGATGTTTTACTATCTTAGCGATGAGTTGCGAGCTGTCTGAAATGAACAACAAGCTGGAGTCGTGCGACGACCATAATGGAGTTATTCAGCCTCTTCTAACAGGTATCAAATATTAAGATGTATCTGAAGTCACCTATAAACATTTGATATTGAAATTATAATTTTTTCAGACTTTTATCAGATAACTATGGCATATGCTTATTGGAAAAGTGGAAAACACCAAGAGCTGGCAGCTTTTGATTTATATTTCAGAAAAAATCCTTTTCAAGGGGAATTTACAATTTTTGCTGGACTTGAAGAATGCCTCAAATTTCTTCAAAGATTTTGCTATTCTGAAAACGGTATTTTTAATTCCATTAAGTTAATTAGCACTTTGCAAATTTGTTTATATTCTTTGCATATATAATGAAATTACTCTAAAATGAACATTATACAATTTTGCAGACATTGAATATCTTAGAAGCCTTTTGCCATGTACTTGTGAAAATGCTTTCTTTGAATATTTGCTGAATCTAGACACAAAAGATGTAGTAGTATATGCCATTGACGAAGGTTCGGTTGTGTTCCCGAAAGTCCCTCTTCTCAGAATTGAGGGTCCTTTAGCAGTTGTGCAACTTCTTGAAACCACTCTTCTCAATCTAGTCAATTATGCGAGGCAAGTTTATTTATTTATTCAAATAAACGAACTGAAGGGCAAGCCGTATGCCTTGCCACTGGCACAGGTAAGTGAGAAACACAGGAAACATAGTGAAAACATGAATTTAACAGGAAAAAGTCAAAAATTAAAATAAATATATAAAAAAGATTACATAAAATAAAGTGGAATAAAGGCAAGTGAGAACAGCGAAACATAGTGAAACATCAGCTTAATGGTTGAATCAGAAACAATCAGAAAGAATCAAAAGTTCAGAAAGATAAAGTAAAATTAGAATAAATATAGAACCAAAATAAAACTAGAAGTACTATTTAAGTAAAGAGGGAGATTCAGTTGGCAACAGTTAAGAATGAGAGAGGTCAAGGTGCAGAATGCTTTAGCAAGGATCACTTCATTGCCAGAGGAGAAGGACCTGATAATGTGATGGGATCATGTTGACAAAGAATGGGTAACTTTATCTATGTGGGGCTTGATTGTAAGTTTGTCATCAAGGTCATACACTTGGGAAACCTTTTCTATGTGGTGGGTTTCTAGCATACAGAAAGTTGTATCACTTGTGCTGCTAGTGGAGCCAGTAATTGAACAGAGAGCATTTGGATGGTGACAGGTTTAGTTGCCACAGCTGACTCCATGCTCTGAGCTCATCAGAAGCTTTTTGCAGACTCATGATGTCTGGCAGAAAACAAGCATACAACTTGATGGCATCAGTTGTGACGTCTTTAGAGACAATTGGTTAAAAGAGGGTTGGGCCAAGCATGCTGCCTTGGGGAACTCCAATGGTTACACTACATTGATTAGATAACATTTGAGTTTAAGAACTAGCTTCGGATGAGAGATCAAGTCGAATGCTTTCTGGAAGTCGTAACAGATGACACCGGTACATTTGCGACCATGTAGGGATATATGTAGCCCAGTCTTAGACACATTCCAACAGTCTTGTGGAAGTGGACTTTAACTGCAGAAAGCCATGCTGGTGAGGGTTGATCAGGTTGTGAGAAGTCAGGAAGGTTAGAACTTGCTTGTTAATGATCTTTTCCATGACTAAGCAGCTCGAAGAAGTAAGAGAAATTGGTTGATAGTAGGATAATTTGTGGGCTCTTTTTGTGTTGGAGATATGAGAGCAGTTTTTGTATTCTTGTAATTTATACTTATCTTATTTTATTATATTTGATTTTTCACTATAATCTATTTTTAGTTTTGAGTAACAAGTGTTTTGATGTCTAGTAAAATTGGAACAGCTTCATAAACAGTTGAATACCTCTAGTATCATATATAATGTGCTACATAAATTGAGCCATTCTTAAGTAATTCCTTTTAGAGGATCGGAAGTTTTTATTTTCAAATCTCTTTAGAAAATTTCAGAACATAGAACATCAACTAATGTTGGAAATGTTTTGAAAGACTGGATGCACTGCAAAGAATTTTTAAGTCAATAAATATGATGCATGACAGACCTTATCATCAACTTTAATGGATACATTTACAAATTTATATGGATACTGGATTAAATTTTATTGATACATCAAATGAATTTAACATCACGTCCATAATTCTATTGTTACTTGGACAATGGCTTACATTTTCTGAAAAGTTATTATTAATGCTAATAAAGATGGTGATGGTAAATCAATTTCATCAGAATTAATAATGACAATGATTAACTTTAATTAACCAGGAGTTCTACAGATACTACTGATAAGACTCTAATTAATGCTTGCTTTTTATTTTGCTTCTACATGAAAATCCTCTTTTCTAAAGTCATGTCATAATTTGTAGCTTGGTGGCAACGAATGCGGCAAGATTTAGATTAGCTGTTGGTCCAAAGATGTCCCTGCTAGAATTTGGATTGAGAAGAGCTCAGGGTCCTGATGGTGGACTCTCAGCCTCTAGGTGTGAACAGTTAACTTGGGGTTATTTCATATTCATTTAGCTGACCTAGCTAAGTGATTGCAGATATTGCTATGTTGGAGGGTTCGATGCCACAAGTAACTTGCTGGCTGGGAAGTTGTTCAACATACCAGTGAAGGGAACCCATGCTCATGCCTTTGTTTGCTCTTATAACAGTTTGAAGGAGGTTGCTGACAACAATAACAAGGTAAACCTTTTTCATTGGAAGTGTCAATGTAATATAATAACCATAACTTATGTAACTTCCAGTTTATTAAGAGTAAAGATGGTTCCAAAGATGTGGATTTGTTGGAAAGGAGCTTGTTTTGGAGAAGCCAATTGAACAAATGCCTAAGTAAGAATAAATTTTATTTTCATTGGATCGTGAAATAAGTTTACAACCAGCATGCAACAAATGCAAAAGCACTTATAAGGCATATAATTTCCTGTTGGTTGGGCAGCCTAATTTATGCAAAATAAGGAGTAACATAAAAATAAACATATAAAAAGGAGAAACCATGTTAACGAATCACTAAGGCACGAATAATCTTTAATATGTGAAGCGCAGATGTCTCTCTGTCCACCTGTTTGTACCTTATATGAATCTGTGCTTAATAACTTCAAGCTATTTTAGAAACTTTTTAAGATATTACTTTGAGATATTACTATTGGTCTTAGAAAAAATTTAATATACCTTCATTAAAATTTAATATAACTTCAAAATACCTTGAAGTTGTTACTTTAGTATTTTCAAGGCAGAACTGATTAATATTCATGCATGCGTTTATTCAGGTGCTATGATTGGCCAAACATTCTCTGAAATTAGTTGCTATGAATATGATGTTTTTAATTACCCTGGGCAGTGTGAGGTTTTCTAGCTAATATGTTATAATAAGAATATATTATGCATTAAAATCAGTATTATTTCGGGGGTTTGCCATTTCTCAAATGATATTGCCTTAGTAAATAATGTAATAAGAAAGGAATATAATCATTCAATTACTTTTTTTTAATTTTTATTGTGAAAAGGTTTTTTGGAGACAGAAGCCAGCGAAGAGGAACTTGCAGCATTTGTTTCATATGCAGCTGCATTTCCAGATGGATTTTTGTGTCTCATTGACACATATGATGTCATAAAGTAATGTAATCTGATTAAATGGGTTGTGTATTAATTGTGATGAGATACCATGATTTTGTAGGAGTGGACTTCCAAACTTTTGTTCAGTTGCTTTGGCCTTAAGTGAAGCTGGCTACCAACCTGTTGGTGTGAGATTGGATAGTGGCGATCTTGCATATCTTTCTGTAGTAGTAAGAGGCTCTTTCAAAAAAGTGGCTGAGTGGTAAATATTTAATTTTCAATTTTGTCATTTACAGTAGTTTATTCTTATTTAATGCATTCAATTTGTAGCTTCAATTTCAAAAAATTGAGTGAATTGAACATTGTTGCAAGTAATGACATTAATGAAGATACCATACATTCTCTTAACCATCAAGTAAGTACCATCTCCCATGCAATTGTCAATATGGATGTGATTTGCTTCCCAAGTTTGAGCGGTTGGCATTTATGTAATAAGCTGTTTGTAAAAAAATTAGGCACTAACATGTAACTGAATTTCTAGTTTAACTGGTGACTCCTAATTTATGACATGCAATTGCAGACAGTTGGCATAAAAGCTGAACAGGTGAAGTCAAGAGGATATTGATTGTTTGAGCATGGTATCCACTTTTGAAACCCGATCCTAACTTCTGATGCATGTGAACGTAATGGCTAAACAAGCCACTTGAAGTCATGGCATTGACTGAGTCGGCAGCACTGCAGATCAAAATTAATTAATAATTATTTGTATATATTGTGGAGAATGGAGAATTCTTGGGAAAGCTTACTAAGCCAGAAATCATGAGATTAATGGGCAACTGGAGATCTTTTAGTGGATGTGTAGTTTCCTTCAGTGACAGAATATACTGTTGCTAGATTTATCCACCTGAATTAAGCATGCATTGTGTGGTTGCATTAACAATAATAATCTGTAGATGATGGATTCCCTGTTAGAGATGTAGGATGTGCATTGAAATTTAACGTGCTTATTTTAGATTGTTAATTTTAGTATTTTCATTCATTTTGTGCTTTCTAAATCTATAAAAAGTGTTAATAATGATGAATTACTTGTAATTATTTATTTGAAGAGTTTGTAAACTAATCAGCTGATTATTAAATTGTCCATGGCATCCAACCTATTAATGCATAAAATGGTTGATGTTTTTACTTTAGGAGATCAGTAGTTACTTATGCACCACAAGAATCACTGTTTTTTTTAGCACTCTGAGTTTCTAAGCTTCATATAATCTAATAAAACAAAAGTAGCTTTTTAAAAGAATGATTTTTAAGATGAAAACAAATTATATATCCTTTACTTATTAGGAATTCAAATTTTTTAGGGTCATTCAATTGATTCATTTGGAATTGGAACCCATCTTGTTACCTGTCAGAAACAGCCTGCTCTGGGTTGTGTCTACAAGGTCCAATTTGTTTTCCTTTGGCTTTCAATAGATCTCATGGTAGATATTTTACAAACTAGCTGGCTGAGGTGAATGGAAAACCAAAGATGAAGTTGAGTGAGGACATTGAGAAAGTGACGATGCCAGGAAGGAAGTTTGCTTTCAGACTTTTTGGAGTGGAGGGCAACGCACTTGTTGACCTTCTCACTCGACCAGGTGAACCAGAACTGTCTGTAGGGCAAAAGATTCTCTGTCGTCATCCTTTTCAGGCAAGTAATTCCAAGTGCGACATAATCTTTGACATAAATCACAGGTAATAATTTTTTTTCTGATTGGCTGCTTTAAGGAATCAAAGAGAGCCTATGTGACACCATCAAGAATTGAGCCTCTACATAAACGTTATTTCAAGTCTGGCAAGGTGAGATCAAGATTTATAGATATGTTACATTAATTTAAGTTAAACATCAATTATATATATTATTTGTTTCTTTTAAGTAAAATGATCAAAAAAAAGGCTTTGATGCTACTTAACATATTATTAAATATTATCTCCATAATGGTTTTAATAATTCACATAATTTTTACTTCCTCTTTGCATATCTATTCCATTCAAATTAAAGTCATCTGAAAATTAAAATTTCATATTATCTCTGTTGCTCGAATGCCCCTGGCTTTTTTCAAACCATTTCAGAGGAATTTGCAATTTGTCTGCTTGGACATATTTAAATTCTAACTTATTTTAAACACTAATTGTACCGGTGCTTGAATCACTTAGGTCAGGTGCAAGCAATTGTTATGGCTGGGAGTCACATTGAGAGGGCCATGGTTAGCAGAGGGCCGCACCTTCTATAACTGATCGTATTCATTAGTTAGCAATAAATTTCATGTAATGCAAAGTGTAAATTACATCATAATAATAAATAAATAAAACTAAAACAATACTAGTACACAATTATTAATTAATGCTGAGTTATACCTCAATTCAATTCACAATAAATATACATAAGTTGGCTGGGTAAGGCTATCTAAGAGATTGATGCTTTAGCTGCTGTGACATGAGTTTAAATCTTGACAAGAGTTTATATTGGTCAGTCACATATGTGTACATAAACTTATTATCACTTTCTCAACCAACTGATCAACCAAATTTTATTTTGTATTATTTTTAGTGTTATCACTTTCTTGTTGGTCTTGTGAATTATTTCAATCCCAGCATTTCTTGGATTGATTGAATTGAAGCTCCTAATACTAACCAAATGTAATGCTCCATGTTTTCAGTAAAAATCAAAGCAATTTTTGATAAGCATGTGAAGATATTGAGATCCCTTTTTAAAATTAAAATTAACTTAGATAATGACATAACTTCAACCCTTGTCAATAAATTTCTATTTTTCTTAGCACCCATTCATTACTTTTTTCATTCTATAAGTCTCACCACCATTTATTTTGCAGATCTGTCTCCCACTGCCTTCTTTAAATGAAATTAGAAAGAAGACACAAGAATCTCTTTCACATATTAGAATGGACCATAAGAGGACCTTGAATCCTACACCATACAAGGTTAATTTTAAATTGAAACCAGAAATTCATAGAACCTCATCACACCTTAAATAATTTTTTAGGTGTCAGTTTCAGCCAATCTATATGACTTCATGCATGATCTTTGGCTTGAAAGTGCCCCTATTGGCCAGCTGTCATAACCTCCAGCTATTAAACACTATTGATTTGGAGCTTTTTTCCCTTTCAGGGTTGATAAAAATCATTGCCGCAGTGTTAGCATCATAGTGCATGTGTGGAATGTCTAGCACAATTATTTCAAGTTTATGATGTTTGTGTTTCAAGTTTATCTGTGTTATGGAGGTATGAGTCATGCTCAAAGTAATTTGAACTTCCTAACATTCCAATTCAAAGTGACCATGCAAATTATTTGCTAACTTTATAAGTAAGGCGATCGGACCGGGACCATAAGTCACAAGGTTAATGACCAAGGTTAGTATGAGCCCAGGGGTGGATAGAACTGTGATTTGCGACTTCTTAGTGCGTGACAAAGTCCCAAAAAGGCCTAAAAGGTGATCTTGTTGCCTCAAACTTTTGACTGCTCCTGCAAATTTCATAAAAATCAACTAAAGTTGATGAAGCCAACTCTGATCATATCAGGGTTTATTTCTTCACAAAACTGAAGCAAGCAATTGTTTGGTTACAGCATATTATAGTTAGTTGGACTGTCATGCTATCGAAAGCATCTAAATATAAAACAGTTCATCACAAGCTAATGGAAACAAAACTAACAATCAAGCGATACAAAGCATCTCCAGCAGGCCCCAGATGGCATTCATGCTGTATCAAAATAATTCTGAAGCTCAAAACTAGGAAAAATACTCTTAAAAGCAAAATAAAACGCTTTTAAAATATGGTGCCTGATGCACCTCGACTACAGATCTTAATCTCAGGAACCATGCCATGCAACAAGCTCAACAATGCACAAGCAAAAATTAAGAATAGTCAAAGCCACTGATTCGATGAACTAGTCTGTTATGGCCCAGGAGGCATCCAATGTTTTTTCAGTCCATGAAATCACATTTCCAAATAGCAGCCTGAGCAAAAACTTTTATTATTCCAATGGCTTCTCATGCATGAATGGCAAATTACAGCATGAGGGCAGGAATAGGCCAGATTGTTGGTGATAGATGAACATTTGGAGCACTGATAGCAGCATTTTGGAGAACCAGGTGGACTCGCTGACATGATTGATTCACTTTCAGCTGATCCATGGTGACCCTTCTCATAGAGTGCATTCTGAGAACAGCAAGATCTGGGTGAGTCCTCTGAACAAGCAGCATTCTTAGCCATGTTTCTACCAACTGATTTCAAGATGTCAACCAAAGGCAGGTGCTGATCTGGGAACTGCATGTAATCCAAATGACACTTACTATGGGAAACAGTGCAACTTGTGGGTTCATTGCTGGCCTCAAGCAGTTTATTTGGCTTTGAAAAGGTACTCTGGTACCTGTTGCAAGTTAATTGCTTTGAAATGCTATTGAGATTCAGTTCTGGTAGACTTTTTCCAGTTCGAATCCAAATATAATTTTTTATTTCTTTTTTTGCTTCCTCAACATTCTCTGCAGCACCTGATATCTGAAAGATAGGCTTCTGATCTCTGCTTGGTGTGACAATGTAGGTATGGGTATCCTGCTGGATCCTTTTAATAGTTGCACCCTTTGGCCCCACAACAAGGCCAACAACATCATAAGGCACTGAAACTTGTATGGTGACACAATCCTGATTAGTGTCACCTTTTGCTCCAGCTGATCCATATAGTCTACTTGCCCTTATTTGACTAAAATGGTTTGCTGTGGCGAGAATCTCCTGCTTTGCTGTTTCAATGTCGCCTTTACGTCCAGTGATAATAAAGACTGGGTCTTCATCCCTGACTGGGGTTTTTATGTAAGTTCCTGTTCTCGCCCTTAGTTCCTTTATCTTTGAACCTAAACAGGAAAGCGTCCAATTAAACTGTTGAAAAATGTACAATTAACGTAATTTTATCAAGTTGACATCGACAATGACCTTGTCTCCCAACAATTTCTGCAACATGATCAGATGTGGGGACTCTCACGCTTTCAGTCGTGTTACCATTTGAAAACTGGAAGTTTTCTAAGCAGTCCCCGCTGAAGCACGGAGATGACGCGAAAGAAGAAAAAGACGACAAACAATCCATTACCGACCGAAGGGATTTGCCTAATAGCGGGAAACGTAGACATTAAGCAGAAAACATTTGAAACCCATGTTATACTTATGAACTATTTGAATTATAAAATATTACAAATATAAAAAACTACAAATATAAAAAATTAATTGTTTGTTAATTTGGAATAAATTAAATTAAAATTATATGTGCTTCTAAAACTATTTTATTTTCATTTTATCATAGTTTATGATCCAAATATAAAATATTTAATTGGTATTTATTGGTTTCTATTCGGCCCGCGAAGCTTCTCTTATTTTGTAAAAATTTTTATGTTTAAATAATAAAAAAAATGGTGCACAAGTTGTATGAACTGTGAAATGTGACGTTCATTCAGGAGTTGAAGCTAATTCAGTCACAGCTGGTTCTAAAGAAGGTTGTACATTACCCAGTCCTTTCGTCGAGGCCTACTGATACAGTACAACATGAGCAGTACTCTGACTGGGTTACTAAACTTGCTAATGATTTCGAGAAAAGGTTCCAGGATTTCAGAAGGCACATTGGCACCATGAAGCTAATCAGTAATCCGTTTTTAATTGATCCCACGGACGCTGCTGATAAATACCAGCTGGAACTCATTGACATTCAGAATGACAGTGTCTTGAAAACAGCTTTCGCTGAGCATGACCTGCTGAACTTTTACAGCCACTATATGTCATCAGACAAGTATACCAA
>MPNW01000174.1:53413-68953 GCA_011800805.1 Hirudo medicinalis | reverse complement strand
TGTTATATGGTTCTGGGGACGCGGAGTTGGTGAGAAGTTGCAGCGAGTAGCTTGTCGTGGTGAAGTTGTCGATAGAAACTTTGTTGTATAAAGGCTGTAGACAAGTTCCTTAATTGCTTAGAGTTGATTGTCAAATTCAGTTGTTTATTAAACTATTAACTGTTGTTCCTGTTTTCTTCTATAATTTTCAATATCAAGGAAGGCAAAAATCAGGAGAGTCTGTCTCCCCAGCTCCCAAATGACATCCATGCCTGGACTAACTACTAGAGCGGCTGCCATTGTATTCTGTCGTTTAAACCGTCAAAAGTGCTGAAAGTATTTTTTAACGCTAGTGGTTAGATGCGTCTGATCAGAGCATCACTGAAAAATTGATCCTCAAAAGGGGAACAATTTTACCAAATCATAGCATAAATATAGATAAACGTTTTCCATTACTTACATTTGTTATAATTTAATACTTTTACTTAACTTCAAATCTTGTAATTATTCATAAAATTATATTACATCTTTTCTGATTCATTAGATGATAGATATAAATTGTTTTAAATAATACAATTTTAAAATGTTTTGACTTATCTATAATGTAAATTTTAAAATTTGTTTTAAAGTAAAATTTTCCAACAAAACAAAATTAATCGCCATGAATTTAATTATAAATAATATGTTGTTTTGATACATAATAGGCAGCTGATTGGCGGTTATTTGAAGTACTAAAAATTGTTTAACTGTCCCGGTTTCTTGTTAACGCAAATTAAATGGTTTGTAGGTCAACCTGTAAAATTGGCATCGGTAGCTAATTTTCTACAGAACTATTTGAACATTTTGGAATCACATTAATTTATATTTTATCTATGGAAGTAATTCTTAACCCATGTTGTAGTGTCGCTGGGCATAATCGAAACCGCAAGCGCTAATTGCTATTGCCCTTGTTCTGTTTCCATTTTTACAGTTATCAATCAGTCTCTGACATCAAAAATGCATTGCATTCATTAAAAATTTGGCAAATTTCATTCATGGATGGTTTTATACAATTTTCCAACTTGTATATATATCAGATTTAAATGTTGCACCTTTAATTTAATTAATTCTGTAAAGACTTTAGCCCATTTAATACTAACTTTATGGGAACAAACTCTTAACTCCTCTTTGGATAAATTAATTTGGAATGCATACAATTTAATTTCTTCAGTAAAGAGTTGATCTCTGTGTTGATTATGGATTAGCATTTAATTTAATGTGATTTTTTTTAAACTTTTAAGAGGAGAAGTTTAGCTCCAAGTCAAATACATAAGATATCATCAGGAAATGAAGAGGTCAGACAAAACAAAAGATCTACTGAAACATCATCAACTTTGAATGTTTGTTTTGATTTTATTCATCCTGCAATCATTAGATATGATTCTTTTGGTCTTGCTTGTTTTTAAAATTGTTTGATGCCAAATTCTATTACTGAAAACAACCTGATGTTCTCAGCCTAAAAGATCTAAAACTGAAAAGAAGGATAAAGATGATGTGGATGAAGAAGTGAAGATGCCATTGAGTGATTGCCTTGAAAACCAATTGCCATCACATGTTTGTGACCCTTGCTTATTCAATTCAGTTTCACAATGAGAGACTAACATCTTTGTCCTGATGAAAATAATAATTATGTTTGAAAATTAATTGTCATTATAAGATTTTCAGCTCAACTATTTCATTCATGTGATCTTAATGATTTTAATGATATGCTCATCAAAGTTGAAAATCAATCTGTAAACAAATCACAATTCTAAGAAAAACTTTTTGATAATAAATAAATAATTTTTCTAAAAGCAATTAATGGATGGTTATAAAAGTGGGTTATCTTGGCAGGATGTATTCATTAAAACAATCCTGTCAAGACCGTTCAAAATACCTATGAAGGATTATTCAGGTTGGTTTCAAATGAAAGTGAGTACTAAAGTTTCATCTTATTTGTCAAATTTAACCTCAGGCCCTACTTTGGGAGGTCGAGCCCTTGGAGTGAAGATGGGGGGAATGGTTCAGGCCCTCCATGACCCCGACGAAGATAATGCATTGGTTCTCTACTATCCACCTCCTCAGACATTCCACGAACAGATGAAGCTTTCAAAGTAATCCATCTTTGACATCATCATCATGATCCATCTTCTTAGTTGAGTATTACTTCAACAGGGACAAAAAACTGGTCCATGTTGTTGTTGATCCGATGCTTACAAAAGTTCTGAGACCTCACCAGAGGGAGGTTGATGTGTTGTCCATTGTTATATCTATGGCGATGGTAATAGTGATGACGATGATGATTGAATTCTGCAGGGAGTGAAGTTCATGTTTGACTGTGTCACTGGTGTGCAGATTGAGGGTAGCACTGGATGCATAATGGCAGACGAAATGGTTGGTTAATGTTTAACAAGTATTAAGTATTAATAGATAAACAACAGCAATAGGTAACAACAACAATAATGATAATAACATTATTAATAACAACAATAATAATAGTTGTTGTGTCTCTAAATCGCATAGCACTTCTGCTGAAAAACTTTTAACATGAGAATCTCAAAGCTATTGCACTTGATCACATCACAAAACCAATAAGCTTTTTGAAGCAATTGTTATAATTCATTGTTGTGTTTCTTTCCTGACAGGGCCTTGGAAAAACTCTTCAATGCATCACTCTGATGTGGACATTGCTGGCAAGTGTTACCATTTATTAATAATCTCAAGTTGAGTTAATTAAATTTTTTATAATTAATGATGATTAAATTGTCACTTGTCATTTTTTTCAGAGGCAAAGCCCCAGTGTAAACCTCAGATTGATAAGTGTGTTGTAGTGGCACCAAGCAGTTTAGTGAAGGTTAAAAGACATGTTTATTGCAATAAACGAGTTAAGATTGAATACAAATGGTTTTCGTTGCAGAATTGGTACAAAGAGATTAACAAATGGTTGCTAGGAAGAGTGGGTGTAATGGTTATTGACTCTGGTTCTAAATCCGAAATTGACAGATCGTTAGGTAGAAATACTGATAATAAAACACTGGTGATGACACAAATAATATTAATTATTCGACAACAATGATGTCATGGGACCCTATTTTCAGATCAATTCATGAAGTTCAACGGAAGGAGGAATCCTCAAGCGGTTTTAATAATTTCGTACGAGACTTTCAGGCTCCATGCGCACGTGTTGCACAAAGGCACTGTCGGACTTGTTATTTGTGATGAGGTATGTTTTGCAATTGCTGGCAACAATGGCAAAATCTCAACAAAACAAAAAATCACTCAGGGCCACAGGCTGAAGAACAACGAGAATCAGACCTACCAAGCGTTGCTGAACCTCAAAGCCGAACGACGCATTTTGTTATCGGGGACTCCCATCCAGAACGACCTCCTCGAATATTACAGCCTCGTACATTTTGTCAATAGGGACATACTGGGTTTGTCAAGTGCTACTTTTAAATGGCTATTCTGATGAAAATTCTGTTATGATTCCTTAAATGCTCCCACAGAATCTTATTTTATCTTGATGTGAATAAAAAAAAGTATTCTTAATGTTATTATTTGTTATTATTGAACCTCTTGTTGAAATTTAGAAACTGGAAACTGATTCTTCCAATCTCAGTCTATTAAATTTAAGGAAACCCCTTATTACCATATGCCTTATCAAGTTCCAAATGTCTTGGAATGGAAAATTAATTAAAGGCAGTTGAGACTTGTAAAAGGTCGACTGGGGCCAATCGCTCGTTCATTTACATTCAAAGATACTTTCTCCAGGTACTGCTCAAGAATTTAAAAAGAAATTTGAAATCCCTATTTTAAGAAGCAGAGATGCTGATGCTTCTGATGCTGAACATTTGAAAGGAAAAGAAAAGTTGCAAGAGGTGAGTAAATGTTTATGCAATTTAGAGCTTGTAATTATTTAACTGAACTATTGACAGTTGGCCTCCATAGTAAACAGATGCATCATCAGGAGGACTCAATCACTCCTCACTCAGTATCTCCCTGTTAAGAGTGATTCATTTCTTTAGAATTTTTGTTTGTTGTTCCTGCATATCAAAGTATTGTAACATATTTGTATGTCCAACTACTCCATATCATACATTGTCAATTATTAAGGACTTAGTTGATTGCATTTGAAATGAGGATTGATGGTCATCACAAAGAGTGCCATAAGAATTTTGAATGAACATACTAA
Source organism: Hirudo medicinalis (assembly GCA_011800805.1). Classification (NCBI taxonomy): domain Eukaryota; kingdom Metazoa; phylum Annelida; class Clitellata; order Hirudinida; family Hirudinidae; genus Hirudo; species Hirudo medicinalis. The sequence goes on along the minus strand of MPNW01000174.1, from coordinate 64,764 downwards.
TGCTTGTAACGAATTTATTCCATTAATCAAGTTATTTTGATAATCAATTAATAAAATGCCACGAAATGGTAATAAATTTAATTGCATTAAATTTGTTCAAACTGAATGCAGTTGAACAAGTGATTTGTTGTGGATTGAGGGACATGCAGAAGGAGTTGTACAGGAAAGTCATCACGTCAAAGTCCACCTTGAATGCTTTGAAGTCCGAAGGAGCCTCGTCATCTGCACTCGGTGCCATCATGAATTTGAAGAAACTTTGCAATCGTGAGTAGCACTTGTACTTTAGTAATGGATGATTCAATCATCTGTTCTTCCAGATCCTGATCTTGTCTATGAAAAGTGCTTGAAATGTGAGGAAGGCTTTGAGAACTGCAGCAATATTTTCCCAAAGAACTACAAGCCAGTGACTGTAGATCCTCTCTTATCTGGTGATAACATTTCTGTGCATTCATTCATAAAAATTTTGAATCTTCAAATACATTTTAAAATATCTAATATTAACATAACTAGAAAGGAAATAAATCATGTAATGATTTCCATACTTTAAATGCACTGAATAAACTCAATAGGCAAATTTCAAGTTTTGGATTCATTGCTTGCTGCAATAAAATCAACTTGTAATGACAAAGTTGTTTTGGTCTCCAACTACACTCAAACTCTCGACCTTTTTGAAAAGTTGTGTCATCAAAAAGGGTGATTTGATCAATTTAATTATCTTTATGCTTTACATTAACAAGTGACGCTTTCGGTGACCTTTCAGGTACAACCACGTGAGATTGGATGGTACAATGTCCATCAAGAAACGTTCAAAAGTGGTTGATGTCTTTAATGATCCAAATGTTGGCCATTAAATCCATTTCATGAAGTCATTTACAAAGTTCTCATCACTTTTATTATTTGTAGAGTTCTGATTTCATATTCATGCTGAGCAGCAAGGCTGGAGGCTGTGGGCTCAATTTGGTTGGTGCTAATAGACTCATTATGTTTGATCCAGACTGGAATCCAGCCAATGATGACCAAGCTATGGCCAGGGTTTGGAGAGATGGACAAAAGAAGCAATGTTTCATCTATAGACTAATTTCTGTCAGTTTTTGATTTACATAAAATTTCAAACTTCCAGAGCATAATAGTTTGGTTAATAAAGAAATAATGAATATTTTCAAAAATGAAGTCAGGCACAATTGAGGAGAAAATGATTCAGAGACAAGCCCACAAGAAAGCGTTAAGCAGCTGTGTGGTTGACAAAGAAGAAAATGTTGAGAGGCATTTCAGTTTTGGTGACTTGAAAGATCTCTTCACTCTTAATGAGGCATCAAATAGTGACACTCACGATAAGTACGTTGATTTACGTACTTTATTTATGGAGTTTTTGCAGTATAAACAGATTTTGCACAATAACATAATATTCCTGGACTTAAAAGTATAACTAATTTTTGGTCCACTTTCAGATTTAAGTGCAAGAGATGCATCTCAAACATCCAGGTCAAATCCCCTCCAGAAGGATCCGACTGCAACAGCGACCTCTCTCAGTGGTTCCATTGCTACGACAAGAAAGGATTGGAGGATCATTTATTGAAGTCCATCTATATCAATAGCCCTATCACCTTTGTATTCTGGCACCGTTCTCATGAGCAGCAGAGGAAGACTGTTTGACTCGAATAAACATTTGTAAACAATCAAGTTAAAGTTTTTATTGCGATAATTATTTATTTGCGTTGAATCAATTTTGCATGGTTCCAAAATAAGTTGCAACTTATCAGGAATCCAATCGTAGAGATTATAGCTTGTGAGTTTAAAACCATCGTTGGAGTGGAAGTACGTGTTTAAAACAAGATGTGCTTCTACTACTCGGAGTTTCTACAGCGCAAGCAGGACTTCCCGTGCGAAGCAGATTCAACACTTTTAACAGCGGATGCTGCACGGAGGAGCAACGCAGTGAGAGCAGATTAGTCGTGCAACTTGTTGCAACTGCATTAGGACTCACGTGCCAACACGGATTCAATCGAATGATAGCTGATGACAGTTTGAAATTGCCGCTGGGGATTTTTGTGCCATTTCAGTGGCGACTAGAGGCGATTTCTATTCAAAAATATTTAAACATCTTATAGTTTTAGCGGAGGGGAGGTTGTAATGGCGAACCCGAAATCATTCGGATTCGGATGCACCGTAAATGAGTTGCAGGATTTGATGCAATGTAGGGGACGTGAAGGCAGTCTGGCCATCCAACAAAGATATGGAAGCTCTCAAGAACTCTGTCGAAGATTGTTAACTTCCCCCACCGAAGGTTGGTGAAAAGTTTGATTGTATTTACTTCGTATATCGGAGTACTTAAGTTTTGTACCATCCAGGTGAGTGATTTGATTCACTGAGATTCATTTTTTTACAGACATTCTTAAGATCGCGGCATTTCCTTAGTTATTTCGATTTGTGTTCTGCCATATTAGATGGTTTGCAACGGCAGTTGCGGACATTCCTTGCGATTGCGCCGCGGCAATTTTCCATCGGTTTTAAAAGCCCCTCCCCTCCAGGAGACTCAAATGTGCTCTCCCCCCCATATGTTTGGCAATCTCACGTAACGTCTAACGACAATCCAGAAAACAAACAGGCATTCTTCATCCATTTGTTACCGAAACATCCCAGTTCATCTACTCCTGAGCCACTAATTTCTAGCTCTGCATCTAAATAAAATGCACATGTTCTGTGCCAGGGAGTTATTGCCATTAAGCCAATAGAAAATATAATAAACAAAAAAGCATTAATAGCATTGCGATAGTAGTAGTTGTAACAATCAGATTGGAAAGAAGATTTGGTCTTTGTGACTTTGCAGACATGTGAAGATGTCCCTGATATATCGATAATTATTAATCATACTCATAAGCTTTCGTAATATATTGTTCTAAGTGTGTATGACCATTTCACAACTCGATTCTATAACAGTGAGGTTGTTTCTAAGGTCTGTCTGGGAGTCCAGAAGATAAAAAGCTCAGGGCGGATCTCTTTGGCTCAAATTTCATTCCTCCAAAACCCTCAAAAACCTTCCTCCAGCTGGTCTGGGAGGCCTTGCAGGATGTGATTCTCATCATTCTCATCGTTGCTGCCATCATATCTCTCGGCCTTTCATTTTATCACCCCCCTCGCTCAGAGGAGGATGAGTACGGTTGGTGTTTCTTTTTCAAAATCAGCGAAACTTGCTGTTGTACTCCCGACGCTCATCAGCCACCCACTCATCATCATGTTGTTGTCAAGAACTCTAGACTGATGATGTAATGATAACGAGTGTGGATATTCGGATTGCGAATTTACTTGCCTGCAAATAATTTGTTCAGCGTTAATAATATAAATTGTTAAACTTAAGTAAATTGATTGTAATTGATGGCGTCGTTGAAAGACATAAAATGGTAATTTGTTATTTCCAACTGACATTAATGCTTACAAACAGTCACAAGGAGGAAATGAGATTTGAACTTATACCCAGCTTAAGCTTAGATGCCTGTAACCATGGAAACAGGTAGTGATGAAACGGAGTCAGAAGCGGGATGGATCGAAGGAGTGGCCATCCTCGGAGCTGTTGCCGTAGTGGTTATCGTGACCGCCTTCAATGATTGGCAGAAAGAAAAGCAGTTCAGAGGTCTGCAGAACAAAATCGAACATGAACACAAATTCTCTACCATTCGAAATGGGGAAGTGGTTCAAATTGCAGTCTCGGACTTGCTCGTAGGCGACATTTGCCAAGTGAAGTATGGTGAGTTGTAGTGTGATATGAGCTCATGCTAACGGTGCATATCTTGCTCAAACTCTAATGTTCTTTTAAATTTAAGGTGACCTGCTGCCTGCTGATGGCATAATCATTCAGAGCAACGATCTTAAAGTTGATGAAAGTTCGCTCACTGGAGAATCTGATCATGTGAAGAAGGGAGAAACAAGGGATGCCATGTTGCTATCGGGTATTAAATATAACATGACCGAGTACTTTTACTTGAAATTCTGGGTCCTATTTCTTGTTTTCAGGTACACATGTAATGGAGGGGAGTGGAAAAATGGTGGTGGTAGCAGTGGGAGTGAATTCTCAAGCAGGCATTATTTTTACATTACTTGGAGCCGCGCAGGATAAAGAAAAGAAGAAAACTACCAGTGGTAATAAATTCACAGTTAAGAAGATTACCTAAGTTATTAAAAAAGTAAACGTTTGATAGAATCACGAGGATCCATGGATGGGGCGAAAGATGGAAAAGTTGTGAAAAATCCCTCAGCACCATTGGCTGAACTTGAGGACATCGGTCCCCTAGAATCGCCATTGGACAAAAAATCAACTGTTGAGTAGTCATTTTGATATCTATGAAAATCATTTTATTTCACATTTTTTGTTACATTCAGGAAGACCAAGAGCAGGCCGACACAAAACAAAGAGGTCGAAAAGAAAAATCTGTTCTGCAGGTCAAACTGACGAAACTAGCCATCCAAATAGGATACATAGGTACAAATAAGATCTAATAACTCGCACAGTTAAGCGGGTGGTTGATTGTCATTTCTTTGCAGGAACGATCGTGGCCTTGTTGACTGTCATCATTCTCTTTATGAATTTTTCGATCACCACCTTCGTGGTACAAAAGAAACCATGGAGTAATGACTACCTGCAGCAATATGTCAAGTTCATCATCATCGGAGTCACCGTCTTGGTCGTGGCGGTCCCGGAAGGTTTGCCGTTGGCTGTGACACTGGCTTTGGCATATTCAGTGCGGGTGAGTGATTCACCTCTCTTAAAATATTTCTCGTTTTCACAGTCTTTAAATTTTGGCTAGAAAATGATGCTTGATAATAATTTGGTGAGGCATTTGGATGCCTGCGAAACCATGGGAAATGCGACTGCCATTTGTTCAGACAAAACGGGAACTCTCACCACCAACAGGATGACGGTGGTCCAATGTTTTGTGGGAAGTAAGTCTTACTGATTAATTGAAATTTCATTCAAATTCATTAATGATTGACGCCACACAGAGGTTCATCACAAGAGAATTCCAAGTTTCACTGATATACCAGAAAAAATCAGAATTCCACTATTGGAAAGCATAGCCATTAATAGTGGCTACACATCCAGAATAATGGTTGATAACAAGTTTATTAGTGATCGAATTAAATAACTTTGTAAAATGTTTTTATTTCAAAGGTTTCAGGAAATAAAAATGAACTTCCGAAGCAAGTTGGTAACAAAACTGAATGTGCGCTTCTTGGATTTGTCCTCGACTTAGGTCAGAGTTATGAAGATATCCGTGAAAAAATGCCGGAAGAGAAACTCCATAAAGTTTACACGTTCAACTCCATCAGGAAGTCCATGACAACCGTTATCCCCAGGAACAACGGATTCACCGTTTTCTCGAAAGGAGCATCAGAAATCATCATGAAAAAGTTTGTAGAGCACTATGAATTTGAGAGATCCAACTACTTGGTTGTTCATCTACAAATGCTTTCAGGTGTGCTTGGATTTTAAACTCTTCTGGAGAACCAGAGCCATTCTTAGAAGCTGAACAGGAACATGTCATGCGCCATGTGATCGAACCGATGGCTTCAGATGGCTTGAGAACCATTTGCGTTGCTTACAAGAATTATTTTTATGGTAGACATATATTCTAGCATTGCTTATAAGTTTAATTTATGAACAACTAAGATCAACAATTTCATGGTTTTAGATGCTGGAAATGCAAATGATGAAGGAATAAAAAGCGAACCGAACTGGGATGATGAAGCAGGCATAGTATCAAAACTCATTTGCTTGTGCATCGTTGGTATTGAAGACCCCGTGAGGAGCGAAGTAATTTCACATTGATTTCTGGAAAAAATTTCTTGAATATAGCTGAATCGGATATTTGGTAGGTGCCACAAGCTATCAAGAGATGTCAAAGAGCAGGAATAACTGTTAGGATGGTCACAGGGGATAACATCAACACTGCCAGATCAATCGCTAACAAATGCGGAATCATTCAGCCCGATGAAGACTTTTTGATTCTCGAAGGACCTGAGTTTAACAGGAGGATCAGAAACAAACCCGACGACCCGGTATTTTACACATGACGATCACCTTCTTATTTTCTTAAGACATGCAGCCACTTTCGAGTCAGCTGTATACTCATATAAGTTTTTGTGTAGTTTTAAAATGAGCTTAAAATGAAGTTTTACATTCAAGTATACGCATAATTAATCTAAGTATACGACATAATACGTCGATGCCTGAAAACCATTTTTTTAAATATTTGGACCAATGGTGAGGATATTTAGAACAATCAGAATAATAAAAATTATTACTGATTTCATTATTAATAATACTTTTTTTATAACCTTCCCAGAGGTCCAAACAAATCGTTACGTTAATTTTGATTGACATTATTTTGATAGTTATTTATACGATTTAAAAATCAGCCGAGACAAGAGTTAATTGACAAAATATGGCCGAGGCTGAGAGTACTAGCAAGATCATCACCTCAGGACAAATACACGCTGGTGAAAGGGATTATCGATAGCAGACTTAATCCGAACAGGGAGGTTGTTGCAGTCACTGGGGATGGAACCAATGATGGACCAGCGCTTAAAAAAGCCGACGTCGGATTTGCAATGGTTGGTGTTGCCTTTCAAATCTTTCACATGAATTCATTGTTTCTCACTCCTTCAGGGTATAGCTGGGACGGATGTGGCCAAAGAAGCATCGGATATCATTCTGACAGATGACAACTTCACATCGATAGTTAAAGCAGTCATGTGGGGAAGAAATGTTTACGACAGCATCGCAAAGTTCCTCCAGTTTCAACTCACTGTGAACGTCGTTGCAGTTATTGCTGCTTTCCTTGGAGCATGCGTCATTAAGGCAAATGGAACAAAATTTTGCAGAATAACTTCGGATCATAACTATCCTTCTTTGTCCAAATTATTTTAGGATTCTCCCCTCAAAGCCATTCAGATGTTGTGGGTAAACCTTATAATGGATACGTTGGCATCTTTAGCACTGGCCACTGAACTGCCAAATGAAGAGATGCTCAACAGAAAGCCTTACGGACGTACAAAGCCACTGATATCGAGAACCATGATGAAGAATATCATTGGACACTCTATCTATCAACTTACTGTCCTCTTTACATTGCTTTTTGCGGGTTCAGCGAATGTTCTCTTTAATATCTCCAGCCTAATTTAATTGAAAATAATGAAGATACCCAGTGCTAATTTAAAATATGTCGTCTTTTAGGGCATCTGCTGCTTGATATTGATGATGGAAAATGGCAGACTCTACACGCAAAACCTACGCAGCACTTCACTTTCATCTTCAATACGTTCGTTATGATGACTCTGTTCAACGAAATTAACGCAAGAAAAATCCACGGTCAAAGAAATGTCTTCGAGGGACTAAACAGGAACCCCATCTTCATCTGCATTTGGCTGGGAACTTTTGTGGCTCAAGTAAGTCATTTTTAGATAAATGATTGCATTATTTTGTAACCTTACATTTTACCTTCCTGCGTAAATATAATAGTAATAATATAATATCAACCTTAATTTCAATTGGTACATTTAGAACGATCCTGATGTCAACGTTCGAATGGATATTTGCTGAAGAGTCAACACAAAATATTTGCACAAATATTCCATTATTAACTGCAATTATTATTATTATCCGATGATAAGTTTTGATTTTAAAATCCAGGTTATCATTGTTCAATATGGAGGATTCGCTTTTTCCACGTCAGCTCTTGATTTGCAACAGTGGATGTGGTGCTTGTTGCTCGGAATTGGGGAACTGGTATGGGGACAGGTAAGGTCCATTAATTTATCTCAGAGAAAAGTTGTGATAGTAACTCCATACACATATTTTCGCAGCTTATTACAACGATCCCAACACGTCGCCTTCCAAAGAAACTCGCGCTGGGAGCTGCATCCCCAAAAGAAATTGAAATGTTCGAAAGGGACGAGCTCGATGAGGGTATAGATGACATGGGCAAGAGAGGTCAAATACTTTGGATTCGTGGTCTGAACAGACTGCAGCATCAGGTAAATAACTGCATTTAGGATCTTATTCGAATCCTTTACAAACATTAAAATCCGTTATCTTTTCAGATACGAGTGGTCAACGTATTCCAGGAACAGGCCGTGGTCAACCCTCAGAGCAGGATACGACCTTCCATCTCCTCTTCTGAAACTCTTCGTTAAATCACAAAGTTTTCAGATTTCATTTCTTCTAAACACCCTTTCGAGAGTTTAGTGTTACTCTTTGTCAATAAAGGAGTGTCCCTCTGTGGGAGGATTGCTTAAATGTTAAATAATGCTTTAAAACATTATTAACAATACAAATAAACGCCCTCCACTACCCCTTTCACTTTGCTCCTTGATATTTTTCTAAATCCGTATAATTCATAAATAATAATAATTCATAGGTATTTTATTGATCGTAATAGAGCACCATTAAATTAGGAAAGCTTCCGACATCAATATTTATTAAGTTTAGATAATTAAATTACTAGCATCTTTGCTTTCCTTATGTGCCTATAGTGTGAAATTAATTATTTGCCGTTAATCCACCAGTATACTATAGTTGCCGTTGCAATACACAAAAAAATTTGCCCCTACCTCGACCGATTTTAAAATCCTGGCTACGCCACTGGTGACAATCATACTTTAAATAGCTATTGGTCTTATCGATTCTTATTTTGAGGTTTATTGATATTGCTTTAAGTCGAGATTCGAAAGGGATAGAAGAGTTTACAATTGTTTCTAGTACTTAAATTAACGAAACATAACAGTCGACATGCTGGTTGTATTAACTTGCATTAACAGCCTTTACGAGAGCACTCTAGGATGGCCCTTATATGATGGAACAAATGTTTTTCTTGAAAATATTAGGTCTAAGTTTGTATGTGTGTAATTTCATTTATATTTATTATGTTACTGAAAAACTGCATTTTACTAACATATTAAACATTTAGACAAGTACTGGTTCTTTCGCTGAATTGTATTTTCTCGGGAAACTAAAACTTCTTTGAGCGACCTCTAAATCTTGTCCAATCCTGCTCATATTTGGCTTGAATTATGTATTGGAACTCATTTGGGGGTCAGACAACAAAATTTTAAAACTTCGAAAATAAGGGCCATCCTAGATCACTCCTTGTGTAATTATTCAGGGACTTTTTTTATTGATTTGATTAATTATTCAGCTTTCTGAGTTTTCTTGCACTTTACCGTATTTTTCATATTTCTCCCTGTTTTCTTTCTGCGCTGGCTATAAATCGAATAAAACGAATTGTGTTCCATTTTATTAAGTTAGTAATATTATTTCTTAATTTTGAACGCTATTTGGAAAACTATAGAAAAACTATAGAATACTTAGTTACTAACATTAAATATTTCATTCTAATATTTTAACTCCGCTGTCTTCCTTGAACTGCCTTCTCTAAGCCATTCTTTGCAACAAAACGACAGGAGAAACGCTATTTCGGCTGCTCCACCAAGGCACTCCCTCCCTCCTAAAATCGTCTGCTCAAATGCATACTTGTCCAGCAAAGAGCTTACATTAATTGAGAAATTTTCGAAATTTTAACTTTTTCTTTTATATTTCTGATTTTCTCTGTACTGAATTCAAATTTCTGATAGAGGTCTAATGGACCCTTCAATTTGCTATTTGAAATAAATAGAATTAAAAAGTTTATTTTGGATCTGAAGATCTGAGATATGATTTTCTTTCGTCGACCTTTTCGAAACTCTGTTAATCAACTCTAAGGCGTGGACATTTCGGAATTATCGGCTGTCTGTGGTTGTTTGTATCGTCCCATCCGTTTCCAATACACCTTAAAAATTATGAGATAATAAACATTTTGGCACGCAATCTAAAGCAAAACTACGTTTTAACTTTAATTTAAGTCAATTTTTAATAAAGATATTTAAAGGTAGAACAATGAAAAATCATTCAACGAATACCCGTTCGAAAATTTTCTGTAAAGGAAGTGATAAGCAACAGCCAATAAGGCAATAGAACCAATGATGAAGAGCCCCGTATTGAGCCATTCCAAAGTTCGACAAGTGCTAGCCAATTTCTGGTTGACAAAGTAGGAGGTAAACAGTCTGATCATGGGAAACCAAATCAAGCGCAGAGCAAACCAGGGCATCATCGAATAAAAAATCACTTTTGAGGCTAGAGTCCACTTTCAAAAACGAGTTCAAAATTATTCAGATTATAAAATGAAATGTTTATTTGATTATAAAATCCACATTGAGTTCGATGCGTACACGAACAAAACGATATCTTGTAATGATAATGAATCCGAGTATAATTATTAGAGTTCCAATGGAACTTCAAGACCACTGTAAACTTAAGGGTCTGCTCTCATTGAAGAAAAATGTTTTCAAGATGGTATATTCCGGCTGGAGCAGAGTAATGCCTCGCACCCAAAGTGTTCTTTTATCATAACAACCTACGTGTGAATCTTTCACAATAATCGAAAGTGATTCGCAGATGTGAATAAGACATTTTAACAGCAACTAAAGCAAGATTTAAACGATTTGAACCGCGCCAATAGAAGGCAATCAGCCATTTGAGCGAAGTGAAGTCAGTACAAGACAGCATGTGATTTGCTTGGACATACGTGACAATTATCAGATAGCTAACGAACAACCTCAATGTTTTCATACAATTTACAAATTTACTTCCTCATTTGTTATGTCCTTGAGAGCATATTCCCATAAAAAGACGATCAAACTCCCCAAAAAAAATATCGTCCCAATAATACCAGTTACAGATAACCATTTCGGTCCTTCTAAAACATTCGGCGTTGGAAGTATAAAGCTTAAAATGTAGTCCAAACATATAAAAACTACTGTCAAGCCAAAATAAGCGTACATCTTATATGTTTTCAAAACAATGACTTACGACTTTATCTTACGTCACAGGTATTGAAGCCAGGAAAACAAAACTAGCGAATTCCCTTTATTTATCAACGAACAAAACACATGTTCATTCTTTTCTCAACGGCTTGTAAGGTCTGATAAGGAAGTGATAAGCACCAGCCAGCCTCTTTTGAATGCAGACCCGGGTTTCAGATGAAGTCTGAGATATGAGGAATTCCAAGGGTGTCGTGTAAAACCGAGTTTATTTATAAGAGTCGAACTCAAAGCAAGAGGAGGAACGACCGGGACCTCCGCAAGAGCAATGACAACACGCATGCAGAAGCAGCTCAATAAAACGGCTAAGTTTTTTTCTGCAAATGGTTTTAAGATCTCAGCATCTAAATCACAAGCAGTTTTATTTACAAACAGCAGAGTCAAGAGGAGCGAGGCCAACATTAGACTTCGCATCGGAAAGGAACAAATCCCCCTGTCCCCAA
>MPNW01000174.1:0-52916 GCA_011800805.1 Hirudo medicinalis | reverse complement strand
GTCCGTCATTTCCTCATGGAATGTCCGGCCCAGTCAGTCCTGAGGGAAGAAATAAGAACCCGAACAAATCTATCTGAGATGAGTTCCATGCTCAGCAATCCAGCAAGTGTGGACCTCATTTTCAGGTAGATTTGCAAAAATCGGATTAATTTAATTTGAATAGTTACTCTGTCTAATATTACTGATGATATTATTATTTAACCTCTTACAACTATTATTAATCTATTACTTATTATTTCATTACAATACCTAACACTAACTAACAAGTCCAAATCATCTTAGTAATGCAACGGACTTTAATCAAATAAATAAATAAATGAAATAAAGCAAGAGGAGGAAGCGGAAGTCCCGCTTAGGACTACCGATTATCGTAGACAACAAAATCCAACATTTATGACAAAGGGTACTTAGGAGGTTTGACTTGGAATGCGAGAACCTTTCGTGGAATGCGTTGCCAGATCAATCAATCTTCACACCAAAGCACAATTGGATTACACTTTATAAGAAGCTTCCTTTTAGGGGAAATTTTGGACGATCTCCCAAATAAACATAAATAATAAAAACTTACAATGCGCACGCGAAATCTTCACGACCCGGCCAGAAAAAATGTACTTCCCGGGAGGTCTTATAATACTGATTAGAATTGACGACCCCATGATTTTACTCTTTGACATCCTCTCATAAAGGGTTATTTGGTGTCATCTTAAACTTCAGTTTTGCCCAAACCATCCAGTTAAGAAACAGACTAGCTTTTTTGGACCGGATTCGCCAGTCATATATTCAAACATAAATAATTTTATTAATCCCGTTACTCGCTTTCATTTCCTCTCGAGTTTCAAAATGCGATTTAGGAAAAGGAGAAAGTAGCACAGTTGATCTACGAATGGCAGAGAATGGCGTGTGCAAATTTCAAGTCGCTACTGTTCACCGTTTGGGAATTCTTGTGAGTTGAAAATGGCACAGTTGGCCTAGAAATATCAGACAGAACACGTGCAAAACGTCACTTTCACCACTTCTGAGATCTTGTGAGTTGAAAACTCAAAAAATAGTGTTCAAAATAATATTTTCTTCTGAAGAGTTGTCGCCAGTCGTATACTTGTGATCAATTATGCTCATGCCGTTATTTACGTCCTTCAAATAACCAATTACCTACTTTCAAAGAACTGGACGATTAGGAAGGTGCTCCCTCTACGGGACTCGAAACCGTGCCGCCATTGCGAGAGGCGAGGTCTTAAACACCAGACCATGCGAGAGCACAACTCTGGACGCTTTCAGTAGCTCTCGAGTTTAAAGCTGGTATGCGATTTAGGAAAAGGTGAAAGTTGGACAAATTGAATGTTGAAAATCGAAAATAGCACAGTTGAACTAAGAATAGCATAGAGAACGACGTGTGCAAATTTCAAGACAAACATACACACGTATTTTCTGTTTTATATTACAGATCCACACAAATACACTCAGGGCATGGTTACAGCACCTGCAGTCATTTTTGGTTTGAAGTAGGGCATCTCGAAAATATCAAAATAATCTCCTTAAAACCAAAGTCCAAATAATGTTTCAACAAATCCTCAAACTTGAACAAAGCAAGTCAATCACTTTTTAGCTAGGCATTTAGTATCAAACATACTAACTCCATTCACATCTCAAGCAATTGTGATTCAATCTCACAAATCCATCTTCAATAAAAACTCTTAGTGATGCAATTTCACCACTCATCTTTGTTTTAAAATTCCAAGTCCAGTAATGGAACTTAAGACTTTTTCATTAACCTAATGGATATTGAAACAAAAATCGGTTAATAATGACTCTCAAAAAAGTTTGGTTGTTTGCAAAAGAAGGGAAGCCATTTCCTCACATATTCAATTAGGGCACGATATATTATAAACAATAAACAACATCTATATTGACCTATTAACACATGTGATATCAATTTGTTGCAGCAACAACAGTTGAAGCCAGTTTTTTTGCAGCCTCAGCAGTGTCTTTGAGTTTCTGCTTATTAGAAGACACTTGTGTCGAGTGAGGAACAGGGTAAAGCATACTAAGCACGTGATTAAACCCTTTGACTGATTTGCTGACGTTCATTTTGAACCTTTCCATACCGAACGTTTGAAGAGCATAAGAGATGCCCCTTATGTTGCTCTTGATGAAGGCTTGTCTTTGACACTCTGTCCAATCACCATTCTCCTCATGAAGCTTGTAAATGCATTTTTCTTCTACTGCCTGCGTACGACAAGCACAACTTAAAATCTCAGTAAAACAAAAAAGCTCAAATTACTCACTAATAGAGATGTATATCCAATATTTCTTGTATAGGTGGTCAATGTCTTCAAATTAGGATCCACAACTGATTCTTCGATGACATAAACATATTTTGGACCACTGATAAGCCTCTCGCCCCACTTCGGAATGCTATTTGTTTTAGTTAATAACTTCTTAGTGAAGAGCTTCCCATTTGAAACTGACTGATGAATGACATCTTCAGACAACACATGGGTGCTTTAAATTTATGTAAAAATCAAATGAATTAACAATATAATAACAAAATAATAACTTCCCATTCACATAAAATTCAAACAAAAGAGTACAAGACAAAAATTGGCAAATTTTCGGACATCTTTCATGGACGACCCCTAACAACTTATAAGAAACTAGCAAAGCAAAGTTGCTGCAAAGAAATACACATCATGTCAGAAAAAACATATTGGAAAGTTGCTGGCTTGTTAAAATTACAAGCATCTTCATATCATTGACTTGGACCTAGAGTCCCAATATTTTTACCACAATTAAATATGTATATATAACAATTTTCAGTAGGGACATTGGCCGATCATCAACCTGTCTCAATCCCAAAGATATATAAGGTAAGGGCTGAAATGCTTGAAAGCAAGTTTATTGCTCCAAATATACCCTGTGCACATGTTTTTATGGTAATAGACGTTCATAACAAGCTAACACAAAGCTATTAAAACTTCAAAAAATGTTTGTGATGGAAACATATGCATTTAATTGCTGAGGTATTTTTGATATCATATAATCAAGCAATGTCCAAAACCAAAACCAAATTTTACCAGTTAGTAATTAATATTTTTTCATAACCTTAGCATAAATTTGTGTGTAAATTATATATATTTTGTATATAATTTAATTATATATAAAGCAATAAAACAACAAATACATTTGCAAAAAACAAATGATCACCTCTGAGGATTCGGATATCTAGACCAGAAACCAACTGCCACCTGGTCCCATGTGTACTTAAACACCGTCAAAGCAGAATAATACTTCATCTTCGCATCTACTAACAATTTAATACATGATGCAACAAAATTATAAATTGTGTCATAAATGCAATCCATGGAAAAGTCATGGAACGAAAACATGCAATTACAATCACTTCATAACTATCGTTTAAGAATTATATAATATATAATATGTCACCGAATAACTCGAAAACGCTTGAAGAGTGAAGTACAAGCACAAAATCGTAATCCTAAACACCGACCCAAGAAGCATATAATACACGAGAACGATTACCGAATAAAAATATCAACCTTGAAAAGAGCGTTGACCCTTCAAAATCAAATTTAATCTTTATAAGTTTTACATTTGCAAATGATTTAAATTTAAAACAAAATTTATTTAACTGAAATATGAAAAGTTTGTGTGTGGTTCTTTTACAGGTAAAAATATTTCAATAGCTTTTATAAATAATTAATTACTCATGTTCAAAATTTAATTAATTTCACCTGTAAATTTATAGTTTCAAATCGTTAGGTCATTAAAAAGTGAATATATATTTTTATATATATATAAATATAAATGCAATAAATTTTCCTCTAAGTAAGCTCTATTAAATACTACCTACTTTCTATTTCGACATTTCTCAATCGGTCTCTCCACTTTTCGCCATTTTGAAGCAAAATCGCTTACCAAACCACATAAACTTTGAAATGACACTTTATTTGTCGGGGTTGGCTAGCTTCGGCTTCTGCCATCGTCGGAACCCTGTGTTAATGTCATGTAAATGTGTTTAAACAGATACATCCAAGGACAGATGCGACTAAAATTTAAAATTTACTAACTGATGTGGTTTGCTTCAAAATGGCGAAAAGTGGAGAGGCTGGTTGAGAAATGTTGTAATAGAAAGTGGGCCGTAGTATTTAATAGAGCTTGCTTAGAGGAGAATTTATTGCCAAATTACCTAAAAATAAATGCAATAAGGAATATATACATATATATATGTATGTATATTACAGATATATCTTATATATATCTAAGATCTTATAATAGGTAACTTAGGATTTAACTAGAGATGGGTTCCAGTTCGGTTCGATTAGAGGGTTCTTGTCAAATTTTTTCTTAATTCTTTTTTCTAGTTCGGTTCGAGTTCTTTGCAAACACGGGTTCGGTTCTGTTCTGATCAGTTCGGGTTCTTGAAACGACATATTGTGAAATTCGCAAATATTTGAAATACAAAACAGTGCAAGAAAAATTGCGTCATTCGTTTTAAAAAATATTTCAAATGTGCATGTTATATTTTAGATAAATAAGCACCTTATGTGTTGATGCGTTGATCGGACAACGTCTATCGGATAGCAAAACACCACATGTTGAAAATAGGCGTTCAATTGCGTGCTGTTGCCATTATTTTTTTGACAAGTTGTGCCATCTTCGGAAAGTTTTTTCGGTTCAGTTTCCACTATGAGAGCACATCCACAGCGTCAGTTATCTGCTCGAGATACTGCGCCAGTTCATCCTCTGAACTGGACACAGTTCTGGTCATCTGCCCCGACAGGAATGTTTCATCGGTGGTGGTGCATTCCAAACGACGTCTCTGGACTTTTCAGATTTTAAAAATCACGTGGGGGCATGTCTTAAGTATAAACTTGCAATATTAAGCAAGTGAAAGGGAAAAAATGAAACTACTACTTTGGTATTGAAGTTAGAGATCTTAAATAACATAGGATGTAATTATAAATGGTGTTCTTTGTAAGTTTCGTGTTTCGTCCGAACTCAGGTTATAAAGCAACTCCATTAGTCATAAATTTAAACGCCAGATGTCTCTGCACAGATGAAACTGTCACTGCAAAGCTCACAACTCATCCTATCAATTTGATTTTAAATTTTATGGAATGATGATTGAAATGTGAATTATTGTCTTAAATAGTATGATTCACTTATATTTAATGACATTTATGTTTATATGTTATTAAATAATGTCCTCAAGTCGTTATTAAGTTAATTAGCTAATCGTTAAAAAACGACTTCTGGCGACATTGAAAAAGAAGGGTTAAAAAGAAAAATGAGAAAATAAGAGACCAACATTCTATATTTTGACATCAGGAAATACTTCCGAAATGTTTCTGCTGCATCTCAATTAATGAAATATCAAAGCAACACATTTTAAACTGAATCAAAATTAAACTTCGCTTGCTGGGTTAAAATATGTGACAAACAAATGTGTAAATTAGAATTCAAAAGTTTAAAAACTTATAATTCTCGGTCAGCATGTTTCTGTGATTGAAATGACTGAAGGAAAGCAAAGTTTGCTTCCGAAATCTCGAGCAGAAGAAACTTCAATGGAATGCACCAGAACGTCGTCTAATGAATTGGGAGACAAAAATAAAACGTCGATGTTTAAATGCGCACGAGTGAGAGATGTCTGTGCTCGTCCGCCATAGAAAAAGTCCTACATTCGTTTGACTCCGCCCATGGGTCAGTTCTCGAATGTTATTGGCCAACGCAGAACGACGGGGGGAAATAACAAGAATCGATGAGTGAATGAGACATAGAATTGAGCGCTACTCATTGGAGAACAATTGTTTGAATAATCTCGCCTTCAAATTATACGATTAAATTAGATAGCTCTTCGCCATTTTATCTTCCTTCTGAAATGCTTCGAACGCCAATACACCTCTCAAAGTAGGTGTCGCTTAAGGTAAACCTACATGGCGATGGATATGAGATTTTTTTTAAACATGGCAAATTCAAACAACCTCGGGAGTTTTTTCCACGCTCAAGCGTACAACTCCTACCTGAGCTCCCTCATCCATCCTTACCATCAAAACAATGATTTCAACAAAGGATATCAGTACAGAATCGACTCAGATAAAACGAATGCCAACTCAAACAGTTTCTCCGTAGACCACCTGCTCTCAGGTCAGGATGCTCTCGACAATCATCGCACCACTCCACTTTCATCCAAGTCCTCCATGGCAGTGATGGACCAGTCAGGTAGTTTGCCGGCTCTCTTCGGCCAAGTAACTGTGAGCTTTGATGTGCCTTCTGATTGTTTAGACTCCCTGTCGAGTTGCGAGTTCAAAAGCGGTTCAGATGCCCAGAAGCGTCGGAGGACGAGAACCAACTTCACGTCATGGCAGCTTCAGGAATTGGAGGAGTCCTTCATGGACAGTCACTACCCAGACGTCTTCATGAGGGAATCCCTCGCCTTGAAGCTGGATCTTGCGGAGTCTCGCATCCAGGTTAAAGAACCTCGATTTAAATAAAATGTTTTCATCCGATGTCAACGCTGAATTCATTTGATGTCACATTTATTAATGTCGAGGTGATCAAATAAGGGAGCAGTAAAGATTTAAATCAATAGTTTGAAGGTGAAATTATTTTCAAAAGCTGCGATGACATGCCTATCTGTGTCGGAGCCATTTATTGGCTGGTTTTATTATCTCGATAGGGACCTGCTAGGTCTCTCAGGAGCTGCTGAGCTCATTTTCTATTTCGACCGCCGAAAACTCAATTTGGGTCAAAAATTTATTACTGCGACGATGTTGACGGCCTAATTTATTAAAATTAATGAGCTTCCTTCGCCCAGGAGACCGCAACATCGGCACGTGTTTATTTAACATTGCAAATTCATTCGGACGAAACCAGCGCACATGTCCGTCACGTGACAACTCTGAGAAGTT
The DNA here is from genome assembly GCA_011800805.1 of Hirudo medicinalis. Taxonomy (NCBI): domain Eukaryota; kingdom Metazoa; phylum Annelida; class Clitellata; order Hirudinida; family Hirudinidae; genus Hirudo; species Hirudo medicinalis. The sequence goes on along the minus strand of MPNW01000174.1, from coordinate 45,990 downwards.
TTATGTGAATCTGAAGAAGCTTTCATTTCTTATCAGGTGTGGTTTCAAAACAGACGTGCAAAATGGCGCAAACGAGAAAACACCAAGAAGGGTCCCGGTAGACCCGCCCATAACTGCCACCCCCAAACCTGCAGCGGAGATCCAATTCCTCCGGAAGAACTCCAGCGGAAGGAGCGGGAAAGATTAGACAAAAAGCGAAAGAAGCAAGAAGAACGTCTCCATAAAAACGAAATCAGGAAGCTCATCCTCCAGCAGAGAAAGGAATCCAACTCCGAAAACTTTGTCGGAGTTCAAAGCAAAAAGAACCTATTTCGTTTCTGGGGTGATTCTTTGAGCACGACGCGCAAGTGTTTCGGAGAATCGAGCGGAGAGAGAAGAAATCTCGAATATTTGAGTGACTGCTCGAAATCATTCGACTCCAATGCCGGGCTCAGTTTTTCTCGTCACGAAGACGAACAGAAGTCGGAGGCACAGAAGAACTCCTTCAGCATTTGGAGTATTTTGAAAACTTCCAAGAAACAGAACAACTTAACCGACGAAAGCGATCGAAACGATTGAAGGCAATCAAAGTTTTATTTCATTGACGTTCAAATTTGTCTCTATGCAATCGTCGAGAAGGAACTCGATTTTGATGTAAAATAAATTCCTCTCAGAGATCATCTCAGCAACTTGATGGATAATTGAACGAGACGCTGCAAACGTTTACAGCGTCGGTGGCGGAAAAGCAAAAAATTTATCGTCACTTAATCCCTTCTCTATGTTAATTTATTTGTTTCCCTCCGTACATTAATCCTCGCATAAGCCGAACAAGTCAAAAGCGGGATAGGAATCAAGAATCAGTCGAGCTGAAGAGGGCCCATATGCTGCTGCTATTCGAAGCCTGGATTTTAATAAAAATTAAACTTCCCCTACGCCATGGCCGAATGTCTTTTTCCTTTCGATAAGTTTGAGACAAACGAGGCGCATTATAGAATAATCAACAGAATTCATAGATTCTATCAACGCCATTAGTTCACTTTCAGCATGAGCATTGGAATTTTATCTCCGGGATTAAAGGATCCTGAAGCATTTTTGTTGCAATCAGATGGCGGCACACGACAGCATCGTAGCACCGTACTTGCTGCCATCGAAATTAAATGCAAGAGTTTTTAATTTCAACCAATCAAGAGCTCCTTGTAATTACTGCTTCCAATTCGTCCGCGCGAGCAATTAATTGGCGAAATTATCTTGCTTATCTTTGCAGCATTTGTCATGCAGCCACTGATGCGTTAGATTGTGGAAGTCAATTAGACTGGACGCCAGTATTTTGCTCGTTATAAACAGTTCCATGGTGCATATAAATCCGAGCTTATTTTACACGAATTCTGCGCCGATAAGCGACCGAGAAATTATCGTACAGGCGATTTATAACTTCATAACGAAATAACATTTCCATTAATTTAACAAATTGGCAGCAAAAACATTTCACCAACTGCTGACCTCCTGCTTATGATGGGCGTGCATTCATTTGCAAACATATGGCGTTCGAGTGGCCAGTAATAATTTTTCAAATTCATGATTCTTTGTCCCCAGAAAGAGCTCGAATGATGAAATGCAAAAAGTGAACTTTTTATTATCAAAATCAGCGTCCACCTCGTTAAGGAGACATCGGACACCACAACATTTCTTCGACAGATGTCCGAGAGTCCCCTCCAGCTGCTCATTGATATCACTTACGTCACATCATCAATGTATCTCTTGCAACGGACATTTGCATAACTTAATTGAGTTTCAATGGACAAAAATTTCCAACATCCATCGGTTCATGATTTCTTGAATCCATTGAAGCCTTTAAGTTGAGCTCTGAGCAGACACAAAGCAAACTGCTTTAATTTGAGTATCGTAAATAATTTAGCGTCTTTCGCCGACATTCGCTTTTTAAATCTCCTGGGTTTTTCGCGTCGCTTGAATGAAAATGAATGAAAATCTCATTCATTATGAGTGATGCTTGTGCTGATTAATTTAGCAGCTCCTCGGATCCATTTCACCCATTGAAATAAATATCTAATCCATTAATTTTGTTACTTGCCCAAGTAAATGTCACTATATTTGCGGCGCAAGAGATCCACATAATTTATGTCTATATTGAAATAATAATTTATATTGAAATAATCATTTATTCCAACAAAATCCGATGTGACATAAAAAGTGTCGCAGGACATGGCAGTGTTGAAAATATTATGCGAGATTATCTTGTTAGGAATCAATGATACATCGATGAAATCTGAGACAAGAAGTGACGATGGGCGGCAGTTCTCCACACAGATATTGGCCGACGACAGAACTGGCGTCAATCAATACATTGGTCATTTACATCGACATTCTCTGGTCAAGACATGTTCGATATTATCCTGATTTGTTCTTCAAATAATTTCTAGGAACGATGTTTTTCTAAGCAAGACAGCTTCAACGAAGTCATAAGAAAAATGACATGTCCAGTAGATTCGCTTTCTGACCCGTAACTAAAGCAGGCGGTATTGAGGACCTCAGTTGTGCCTATTAATTTCAATGTCAGCCTAATTTAACCCCGTCTTATACGCTTTGCTAGACTCTCAAAGCCTGCTACACCTGGGTGTCAAACGGTCCAGTGATGTAAGTGATTTAAGTTCCATGTTATTTCAGATGACCCTCCTACACAACTTTCTGATTTCAAACTTTCTGCTTCAGATTTCGATTTTCATATCCCACTAAGACGAAATGCCGCTGGGATAGGAGCGCTTAATTTCATTCGTTATTACTTTTTATGTTCAACAATTGCAATTGCGACGACCAGAACATGGAATATTTTTGAAATAACATCGAGTTAATGTCTAAAATTGTCTTGTGTGCGGAGTTTTATTAATAGGAGGTGCAGGCTCCACTCTCGTGCCACATTCAAAATCTCCAAGCTGGGCTCTATTAACTGCGCAAGACAAACGACGCGATTCTGCGCTCGTGAAAAGTCGGCGCAATTTTCTTCAAACGATTCAAATGCAGCTCAACGAAAAATGTTGAACGGTTTTGGAGCACATAAGAGATTCGCGCATTTGTTGAAACCTGCCATGTTTCAGCACCTCTTTCCGCAACGACTCCACTTCTCACATTCTGAGCCTTAACTCCTGATTTCTGCCGTGAAGAAAATCAATCACAAAAATGTTGGCAAAATTATTTTTAAATTTTATGAAATAATATAGGTTTGACTGAATTTACAGAAAACAGTTGTCATCTATTGACTAGCAATTGGCTTGAACGAAATTAAGTTACTCTAAAATAATCACACGTTATTATGTCTGCAACCTCCTAATATAAATTAATTAATTAATAACATTTTATAATAATAATAAAATACCATTCAAAGAGGACATGATAAAATGTCGTATAAAAATCAAATCTCAAAGTGGTTAACAGTTTCATCGGCATTTTTCTGAACAGTCGAAATACCTGTCCTTATGGAAAGTTACTAAGTTTTTGAGTCATTTATTGTTGAAAATCAATCGCTTTTGTATTTTTCCTGGTTTCATCAGGGACATCATTTGGTAGTGCAACGTCTCTTGCCCTCTTGGCTAGAAGCAAAAAAAGTCATCTCAATCTGTGCGAGGGCTTACATCCTGGAAAAAGCTGAAATGACGTCCCCGTTTCTCACAAATTCAAAATATTCGAAGACTTTAAGATCAGCGTATTGGCGTGGTTAACTCGCACGAAATCACCTTCCACAAACTCCGAGTCATCAAAGTTTTATCGCAATCGCGTTTTATAAATTACCGCTTATTTTAAAAAAATGTTACTCTCCTCAGGAAGCGCTGTTGGACGTTCATGTCAAAATAATCATAAACAGGAAGCGACCCTACAGCTCAGCACATTACAGCATTAAACGAGCGGCCCCACAACGAATTATTATTGCTGGTTTTGTATTTATCCGACCTTACTTACCCTTTCTTCATTCGCTAATGAGAGCAAATCCGCACCGGCATGTCTCCCGCTCCATGGCAAAAAATCCTCAAACGCTTGTCGTTATAGCCAACTTAGGTCATCTAATTCGATAAAGTTTAGGGGTATTAAGTCAAACATTATCTGTCTCAGAACCTTGTCCAACTTTGAAAAGCAGCAACTCCAGGCAACATTATTCACCCCAATCCACAAAACAAACTGTGTTAAAATTGTTAGCTACAAGATATCTAATAGACAGGAATCATAAAGTGAGTGTTAAATATTGTTATTTATAAATTTACTCAATCACAGTTATCAGCTTAAAACCTCCAATGCAGATCAGAAATAAAACAAATCATGTGGCATCCACATAAATGGTCAAAAACTATCCTTCCTGGTGAAATCTGGTGAATAACTAAACTCAGAACCCTTATCAATTTGGTAAGCCTTTTGTTCTTTAAGATGTTGAGTTTTTATTAGGGGCAAGTTGCTTTTCAGTCTCGTAGACTGCCGCGATTTGTGGGCTTCAGACTGTTTCAAGTTTTTCAAATCACTTTGGAATGAATCAACATGATGACCTTTCTGAGGTCTGTAAGATTCTCCCCTTTCTGATGACAAAATTGTTGCCCTTTTAACATCTTGTCTGGCTTTATCAATGGGGTAGCTAATGGGAAGGAAAATAGTGCTTTTAAAGGTCTTGGTCGGATGACCCTTTGAACTTTCACTCTGCTCAGGTGGTTGCTCAGCACCTTCTAAGTTACTGTCTCTGCTTGAAATATTTCCTGTGAAAGGCCCAGTGACATCATTTGGTGCCTTTTCCACTCCAGGGACACGAAGCTGTGAACCTGCAGCAAGGTTTCCCATGGAACTGCTTCGTTGAAACTTCTTACTGACTTTGTCAAAAAATGTGTCGAATGTATTGTTGAGTGTTTTTTCGTTTTCTTCTACATGACCCGATTCCCAAGATTCATCGAGACAAAAGTCTGATGCAAAATCATCTCTTGAGATTTGGCTGCTGTTATCAGAAATGAAATCTGAAAAAAGGAGATATCCCCTGATAATGCACATGAAAAACATAAATTGTTTTGGAAACAACCTAAGTTGGTGGAGAAAATATCAGAAAGTTCACTGCAAGCATCTGACTCTGCTCCTACTCCTGGAGTCCTCAGTGGAAGTTCAGAACGGTCCCTCTGCATGTGTATCTCCTCAGAGATTTGCTCTAAGTTAATGAGAGCCAGCTTATATTTCTGTTTGCTGCAAATCAATGCCAATTGTAGGTCTTCTGCATTCTGTTTTTCAATCTGTGTGAGTGTTGTTTAGGTTAAGTTCTCAATAGTACCTATAATAACCAAGATAAACACCTGTAATTTCTTTTCAAATTTCTGCTTCATTTCATAAAATGGTCTGAAATATTAAATTAAACTTTGATCAAAGTAGCCCAGAAACATAAAGCATAAAGGCACTTATCCAACGTGGAAAAATGTGAACCTGGACTTCTCAATGGTTTTTGCCATGTCCTTTTTCATGATAGCAATTTGAAGCTGTAGACGAGAACATTCTTTTGAGCAAGTTTCGTATTCATCTTCACGGGCTCTCTTCTCTTTTTCAGCCTCCATGAACTGTGGTAACATACAAATAAACAATTACATTGAACCTATGAAAAATATATACATATATGAGTGTTTTACATATATATATATTTCATCTAAACAAGCTCTATTAAATGCTATGGCCCACTTTCTATTACAACATGGCAAAATTTGGAGAGATTGATTGAGAAGTTATGAAAGAAAGTGGGCCATAGCATTTAATAGAGTGTTCAGATGAAAATTTATTGCCAAATTATCTCAAATATATATATATATATATATACATGTAATCCACTACATGCGCATTTCAATGAAAAGTAAAAGTATTTTTATAAGATTTGGTAAAGCATGCTTCAGTTATCAGCCTCTCAAAATAAAAGCAGTTTAAATGAAGTTACTGAATTGTAAAGAGAGTAATTCTGCAAAAAAACCACACGGTATACACAACTTGCAGGATTTTTGAAACAGTACGTACAGAAAATTAAAAGGAACAGATAAGTCTAAATTCCATAGGTATTGCCGAGCATAGTCTTGGGTCATAACATTGAATAATAGATAATTTTAAGGTAGTTTTGGAGAATTATGGACTATATTTGCAAAGTTATAAGAAACATAGTGGAAAGTTTTACATTAAAAAATCCAGAAAATATATTAGGAAGTGCATGTTCCTATTTTCATGGGAATATACAAAAAGTGCAACTTGTAAATCATGAATATTGAAGATATCAAACAAATTATTGTCATCAAATGCAAGGTGAGTGGAGGAAGGATGTGATAATATGATAAATATTATAACGTAACTTATCCATAACATAAAACAGAAAATAAAAAATGTGTTTGTCCCAAGAACTCCTCCAAAACAGTGAATAGTAGTGACTTGAAATTTGCACATATAGTCATGTCTATGTCATTCCTAGGTCAACTGTGCTACTTTCAGTTTTCAACTTTCACCTTTTTCTAAATCGCATATGAACTTTACACTTGAGAGCTACTGAAAGCAAGGAGTATTGTGCTCTCCAAGGTCTAATGTTTGAGACTTCGCCTCTCACGATGACAGCACGGATTCAAATCCAGTTGGGGTGCCATCCTAATCATCCATTTCCTTGAGGGAAAGTAACTGGCTGTATTTGAAGGATGTAAATAATAAAGGGATGAATAAACAATGAGTTTCAAAATATCACCGGTGAGGCCGATTTAAAAAAGCTAGTATCATATAATAATTGCCTTACACTGGTGATCACCACATCATCAGGAAAAATAATGTTGCTTCTCACATTTCTAATAGATAACTTTGCTTTGTTCCATTCAACTTGGTGCTCATTAAATTCTATGAACCTTCACCTTTTTCCGTGTTTTGACATTTATTAAGCACTACAATTTTGCTCAGCATTTTTTATAGTTTAGTACATAATTTGAATAATAAATTTAACTCTTCCCCAGTTTCTTGCTTCCTCCTTCCTGGAAATGTCTCGATTCCATTGAAACATCTCCTAAGCTTGAGCCCTTTAAAACAATTTAATAATCACTTAAGAATTCTCTCCCCCTCATATTTTTGTCTGAATATGTATCAACTCCACCGATACTGAAATATAAAATAAGTTACAAAGAAGTAAAATGATTAAAATCTCTTGTAACTTTAACTAATATGCTGTTCATATTTACCTTGCAAATTATGTTCTGCAGCTCAGGCAAAGTACATCCTATGATTAAGTGCGAATCCACTTTTATAAAATTTACATGTTCAAATTATCTAAGTTATTTCAGGAGAAGTAAACCGACACAATAACAAATCGAAATGAAATTTAGCAATTGCATGAGTTATTTTCACATCTTAACACTTTAGTGCTCAACTTATTTTTTAACTAATGTGTGTAAATTACATAAAAACCTATCAATAATAAACATTTGGAAAATACTTGACATATAATTAAAAAAAAACTTTTAATGTGATTTCTACATAAATGCTCTGCTATGGAGCTAATTGATTAGTACTTGTAATTATTCAAATGGACACAATGTTAGAAAAATGTCAACAATACTAAGAGACAACATTTATGACAATTGAGAAGCTTTACAAAAGCAGAAAAATTTGGGCCATTCAACTTTCCTTTCAAAATTCCTTCTCAGAGTTTCATGAATTTATTTATTAATCGGAAGTACCGGATGCGAACGCTTTCTCATTCATAAATAAATCAACTCATACTAATAGAAAGCGACATGAAGCTTTATGACTCATTCAAAAATGTCTATCATGGTTGAAAAAAACTGTTGTATGAGGCAGGTCAAAATTACCTGAGAAAAAATAGAGGTGCATAATTGCAACCATTTGTTGAGAGCACTAGATGAATGAAGGAAGAATCACAAACATTCTTAATTTTTTGGTAATAGGAGATATAATGACAATATTTTGATTAGTTTAATTCTGGAGGTAAATAGTTAATTGTCCCTCCTGACCAGAAAAAGGCTGTGAAAAGTACATACTTAGTGTCTAACATTAAGGTGATTATTTCTACAGCTTTATTAAAGCAGTGTTGAAACAAATTGACATTATTAACAAAGAATTATGAATGACTAAAATTAAGGATCTGACCCTCAGATTTGCATGGTTGAGCATTTCCTGCCAAGCAGTATCAAATGCCAGTTTTGATCCATCTTCTGAGGTTAGCTGTTGCTCTGCAAGACTCACAGTTTCTTGAGCTGTTTTATACAAGCTACTTGCTTTTTGGAAACAACATGCTGCCTTGTCAGCTTCAAATTGCAGCTGACATAATTAAATTAACAATTATATTCAAAACATAATTACCTATCATCAAATGCAAGATTATGGATTACAAATCCATTACCTTATTCAAGTGCTTCACAGCATCATAAAATCCTTGAGCTTGTGCTACCATTTTCTTCCCAATTTTGTGGGACAACATCCGCAGACTGTTAGCACATTCCATCTTGTGCTTCTTAAATAAAGATCTTGCTTTCTGAAAAAAAGCACAACTTGCTAAGGGAAATCAGCTAAAGTCAAATCATATAAAATTAAACCTGAATTTCATTTTCTAGTTTGTTGATACTTTCTGCAGCAGAATTGAGAGCATCCAATTCACCCTGAAAATAATTCAATACATTTACTCTTTTTGTTTCTCCAAATATCATTAGAAAATGCTTGAACAGTGGAAAACATTGAAGCAATGTCAAAGCAGTGGTAAGATATATATATATAAATATATCCATATTTATAAATATCTTAAAAACCTTATTGTAAATCTGGCTGAAAAGCTTGAAAACAGACTTGTACAAATAATATTTAAAAGTTACAGCAAAAAAATTAACAGCTTATAAAACGTCATGTATGAATGCCGAAAAAATCCAAAAAGTAAGGATTTTTAATTGATTGCAGAAAATGCTCATCCTTTATGAATAACTCACTTTTATGCGTGGGTCAAGTTTGTCATCGCCGAACTCAGAATTGCCTGTGCTTGCCATCAAATTCGATAAAACACCAGCGCCACAAAGTCACAAAGTCACTGCAAGAGCAACCAATCTTAACTTGATCAAAGTTAATTATTTAAGTATTTTTAACTTTATTGTCCGAAAAGACACATCAAACTAATAATAACACAAAATGAACAAGCGCCTAATTTGGGCGTGAAATATATTACTAAAGGCTTCACTAGTTATATCTTCTATACCATTAAAACTGTCTCAGAGCTCCGATACCAAAACCAGTGCGAACATTTCCGATTCACAACTAAAACAATCGACGAGGCACCAAAAACCTATATATTAAGATGCTCATATCATATCAGGCTTACGACGGCCGTATTAGATATTTATTATAATCTCGTGTGAAATAAAATTTGAAATTAGTAATTATTAACTACAAATTAAAATAAGGTATCGAAAACAACATTTAGAGTTGAACGAAAATAAAGAGCAGTGTATTAATGACGTCATTAAGTGACGGCACGTCCTTTAGCCTATTTCGATTCTCCATATATCGCGGAGCATCACGTTATCTTGCCCCCCTTCCTCAGACATTCAGCGGCCATCCCCACATTGAGAAACCGATGTCTACCACATAAAGCAGCGAAAATGAGCTTTGACCAACTACTATTAGCTGATCTCGAATTTCGCTAGATCATCCAGCAGACTAGTGTAAAAAACTAATTTTTTGTTAAAAGAGATGGTCTCGGCTCTCCTTCTGTGCGTTGACTCAGTCTCCCAGCACAACAGCGAGGGTTGCCAACTCACACAACCTCGAACCCGGGAGATAATAAAAATTCCAAACTTGCTACAGAATCCGAGGGCGGATACATTACTAACGTGAAATTTAAAAAAATATTTCGTTACTAATGTGATATTCAAAAAATAAAAATTACTAAAATTGGCTTGGTTACATTTGTTTAAATTTGCTACCTGTGAATTTACGAACATTGGAGCTGTGCAATTTAAGCCAAAAAATGTATCCCACTCACACTATTAACCAATTTATACTTCGAGTTTGACTGTGTTGTTGTTCTTGCTTTTAAGTTTCAACTATGTGACAGGAAATTCATCTTCCTTCAGCCAATTGTCGTTAAAAGTACAATAATATTTTTTCTTCTTTGTAGGCCTATCCTTGCCTTTAATATAGTCTTTGTCCTAGCTAACATTTAATTCTATATCAATCTCATTCTCATAGTCAGAATCACATCCATTTCAGTCATTTCAGTTTTGTTTGCTTTTCTTCATAGTGATGATGTGAATTTTAATAAATTGTTATTTTTATTTACATGAATTAAAACTAAAATCTAAATTATTAATTGATAATACGACCCGGGAGACGAGAGTTGAAAGCCGATTCCGGGGGACTCCGGGAGAGTTGGCAACCCTAACAGCGAATGACACTCGAGCTTGAGCATGAAAATTCCACAGTCCTGATTCTTCTTGAAATGCAACGGACGTTAGGTGGAGTAAATCCATTACTGGACTTCAGAGCCTCTGACAAATGTAACTTAAGCTGGGTGTGTCCTTTTGGACATATCCCTAAGATATAATTTCTTACACAATTCCACGCAATACATACACAACATAACTAAAGACCTTATTCTCTCTATTCACCTAACTTACTTGACTATTCCACAACTTGAAATGACAAAGAAAATAATTAATCTATTCAGAATGAAAAAAACCAAAGCTTAATGAGTCCATCATCACTGCATGAGCTAAAAGTCCGCCAATGCTAGGATTCCAAGAAACACAATTGACATCTTGAAGATGGGCTTCTGAGAGGGTAAGCTGAAGATCGTAAGAGGGATCTTCATAATTTCTAGAGAATATTCTTATGGCATTGTCACCACAAGCCGTGGCTATGCTGTCACTCTCCTTGCACCTAACAGAATAATTTATAGAATATGAGAAGGAATCAGCTATGGACAGCTTACAAGTTCCAACCACACAAAAATCTAATTTAGGGATCAAATAAAACAAAAATGTTTACCAGCACACATCGTAGATTGGTAAGTCATGATGGTCAGGTATGCACTGCACACATTGCCATGTTGTTGGTTCTTTCTCATCTGATTCATTTAACAAACATATAATAAATAATTAATAAATAAAGTTTGTTAAATAACAATGTCAATATAATATATATTATAACAATAACAAAATAATAGTCTGAATGCAATCGGAATCTTTGGAACTCACATGATTAAAAAATTGATAAATCAAAACATTTCAGGCATATTTAAAATGGTGGGAGATCCATCTCAAATGCTTGAAATATCCACTATATTGTCAACTAAACCAAATATAAAAGACCTCAAAAGAGAAATGCAAGATTTAACCTTCTTTCTTTGACCATATCCTCAAAGTTTTATCTGCACTGCAAGTCACCATTTTATTACTATCTTTATTGAAATCAATGCTCCAAACTGTGCTGGTATGCTTGGCTTTGGAATAAATAAAATATATAAATTGAAAATTCCATTAAACTTCATATATAATAGGCTTAAGAATACTTATACGATGTCTGTAATGCAACAGAAATGTACTTTAGAAATACTTTGTCACAGCAAATTCACAAGAAATACAAATTGCAAACAAACCTGAGTTAAAATTACAGACCCAATCTTCTATATCAGTTGAGTAAGAGTATGACCTTACAGAGTTGTCATAGCTAACAGAAAATAGATCCTAAAAATCGTTTGTTTATTTTAGTATTAAAATTTCATCAAAATGAACCCAAAATAACTTACCATGAAATTAAATGGTTAAATTTTAATCTAAAGGCAAAAGCCAAAAATTGTACATTTTTAATAACAATACATCAAGACAAATAATAATGTTTTTAAATATCAAAGCAGGCTATCTCCAGTTCATAAAACATTTCACCTCAAGTACTGAGCTTTTGGAGAAACTTAAAATTTTACAGCACAAGACAAAAGACTGTTTTGTAATTTTATAGATTATTGCAGGCATCAACAATTCACTGCATCAAAGTACAAAAAACAAAAAAAGCTCTTAAAAGAAAAAATTCTATCGATAACAGTAAAAAATTTAAATTAATGCTCAGCAAATAAAAAGGCTAATTTCAAAAAGTGGTGGAGGCAAAAGGATTTACTTAACAAGCATCTTAATAAAACTTCTCACTTGAGACAGTGGATGCCACTTCACTCGTTTCACGTCTTGTGTGTGATAGCTGACAGTTGTTAAATATTGAAATTCTTCATCTGAAACTCCTGATGAAGAAGACATATTCATGTTAATTTATATCAATGCTCCAAGTAAAGGATTTTGTAGTTAAGCCACAAATGAACAGATCAAAAGCATCAACTGGCACAGATTCCAGTGGTAACTTAGGAATTATATGTAATTAGTAGCAATGAAAGCCAAAGTCAGATATGAGTGCGATTAAAGTGGGAATGATGTTGATGAGTTAATGATGCCATTGGACAGTTCATTCCAATACTTGACCTATTACAAAAAGAGAATTTGACAAAATTTTAATGAAATCAATTCTTCACCTACTTTCCCAAATCCAAACAGTTTTGTCTCTGCAACAAGAAGCCAAATAAAGACCATCAGGAGACCAATCAATTGACTTCACCTCAGATCCATGACCTTCCAATACTGTGGCACATTCCTCTCCATCCTTCCAAACACTGATCCTGCCATCAAAACCACAGGATGCTATCAAATTATCACAGGGGGACCATTTGATGCTCCGGATTGTTTTCTCATGACTTGTTTCAATGCTCTTGATGCAATGCCAAACTTCACCTGAACAATGGTAACAACAACAATTATAGTTGTAAATGCTTATTTCACCAAATCTATTTTTAATGAATCTCAAATTACAATTAAAAAGTATTACAAAGTACATATTTTATGCATAATAATTTCTATAATTGTTAATTTTCAAAGCTTGAAAAAAGCTTAGACCAAAAACATTTAGTAAATTTCACCTTTAGTTGCATGAAAGATTGAAAAAATGTTGCTTATACAAATTGAGGAGCACATAAGATTAATCAACCAAAACAACTGATAAAATAAAGAGAGGTTTTAAGAGGGTACGCATGGTCACTAGCTTAAAGTGAATGATTGTGATTGGCTTTAGTCACAGTGATACTAATTTAATTCATTTAAGATTAAATAAATGATATTATCTAATAAGTATTATAATATAATATTAATATTAATAATATATTATTATATAATTATAATTTTATAAATTTAAGATTAATAAATTAAATTACAAATTCAGCAGCATCACAATAAGCTCAAAAACTTTGTAAAATAATTTAATTTTTTAAAGCTGCAATATCAATGAACCCAAGTAATGTCATAAGTAAGTAAGATCATATTAATCTAGTCTGCTTACCATTTGCATTCCATAATTTAATTGTTCTGTCTTCTCCACATGAGGCTAGAGTCTTACCGGAGTTGTTCCACGATACACACCACACAACACCACTGTGACCCTCCAAAACCAGGCTATTGAGTAACCTTACCATGATTTATATCCAAATTATTTGTCTCTAAGCTAAATGTCAGAATCTGGGCCAGTCAGTTTGATCCAGCACTTCCGTAAAATTCGCTGTTGACTCGAAATTGATCTTCAAGTCAAGTGCAAAAGTAAAACAAGATATATCTAGTACAGCTTATATCACCGATGAACTGGACGATACCATCAAAACAGAAAATGTTAAAGTGGACGATGAGGTAAAAACTATTAAGACCTTAATTGTAAAAATGAACGGCAACAATTCTATAAACTAATTCTAGTAAGCAATATTTAGTTTTTAAAAAATTAGTAAGTTGAAGATCAAGAAAAAAAACATTAAACTCATAAACACGTTCATAAACTAAATGCTGGCAATATATTTTAGTACATTATTATGATAATAATTATTATATGTATAATATATATATATATATACTATCATATATATGATATAAATATATATTACGGATTTACGGGTTAAACCTCCCCCCGAAAACATTCAAAATAAACAATTTAAATGTAAATCCTCAAAAAAATTAAAATTTCTAAAAAACTTTTAAAAGGACAGTTAAAACTTAATAATTATGCTTTATATCAACTATTTGTATTTTGCTTTTTACATAACTGCGGGACCTGTCATGGGGATGACAATCACGTATTTTTTACTATAATTTTGTTATTACTTATAGTTATACCTATTATTGTTACGATGTGTATAAGTTCATTAGTTATAGGGAAATATTAAGTTCATTGAGTGTTATCAAAAACATTTTATAATTTAAGCAAAAAATCGAAAATGCGCAAAACATTGAAAATCAATGACCATCATATGGCAGCAAAAATCTTTATTTATTACGATAAAACAAATTTTTAAATTATAAAATAATTAAAGTTAATAATGTGACTTGTCACATTTATTTTTTGTATTGATTTGAAGGGTTTATTGGTGAAAGATTCCAGACCTTGTTTGTTCAACTCTTTTTATGCCTCTTTTAGAGTTTTTTTTTCCAGTTTCTGGCAGAATATTGCATGCCATTGCAATGTACTTTATTAGCAAGCAATCCCACACATTTGTGATCGGACTTAAGTAAGTTACAATTAGGAATCGCCCGGGAGAAATAATTGGCCGGGGAACAAAATCATGTTTCGCGTTGGAACCTTCTAAAGTTGCAGTATTCACTGTCTTTGGATATCGGTCGTCCTACAAGGGACTTCAGCTCACGCTCGTTTTTAGTTACTTCGATGTAAATAAATTCGGTCTAAGCACGACATGGCGCAGCTCTGGACGTAAACTTTTCCAACCCAGCAGATGCCTGGAGACGATGGAGAAGAAACTACTAGACATACTTCAGATTTTGATGGAAATCAGCTTTCCGGCGATCGACGTTTGGCCGTTCTTTGCATGCTTTGGGCAACTCCCAGTAACATGGATTGGAACAACGAAGAGGACAAGAAGCATGAAATTGTTCTTCAAAGACTTTAAAAGAAATTCACAATTTGTCAAATAAATATTGCCCAGAAGGAAGTCAGTTAGTCGCCGCTTCCTCCATCTTCGGCGGTGCAAAGCCGATCGACACCAGCCATAGGGAGAGGGATTGTAGAGAAGCTGAAGAAGATGCATGTCTCGAAGAGCTCTGAGGATGAGAGGAGAACATGTCAGTCATCACATGACACCATCCGGAAGAAGAAGGCTGATGAAAAGGTTAAGAAGAGCCTCAGCCAATGAGAAGAGAAAATCAAAGACCGAAGAGAAGGATCCGAAGAATCCTCTGCATCGGCTCAAACATTTATTTATATTTATTTATTTGATTAAAGTCCTTTGCATAACTGAGATGACTTGTTAGTTTCCTCTTCGATATCTCCTAAGAGGTCTGCCGGAAGGAGGTACTCGAATTTCTCGTATGGGGTGGTCTCACCTCTTTTCTTCATTTTGAAGTGGAGCCTAGCTTGAGACTTGGACTTCCTGTCATCTGAAATGAAGTAATTAGTTTTAACAGATTCATTTTTAATGGCGATAGACCTGAGGGTGTGGTTTGCCATGAGCTACTTACGATGTAGGTCGAGAGGAAGCCCACCGCATTCTAATTGCAAAGACGAGGCACTCGTTCCCTTCATGCCACCACAACAGATCTTCTTGATACTGAAGCTTGTCTATGATCTGTTTGCACCCCACTACTTACCTCACAGCCATAGTCAAGGACGGAGCGGATGGTGGCTCTGCAGACTTACAGCAGATTGGACTCGGCATACATGGATTGCTCAACCCCTTTGCAAAGGTTTGGAATCGCATTCATCATGATGTCATGATGTTGAATAGAAGAAGGCTGAGGACGCTGCCTTGTGGAGTGCCGTTTTCTAAGACGAGTGGTTCGGAGAGAGCTTATCCAACCCTCACTTTATTACTGCTATCCTGGAGGAAGTTGTGGATCAATTCCAGTGGTTTGCCCTTGACATGTTGGAGAGTTACTCGATGATCTCTTCTCCAAACCATGTCGAAGACTTTTTCCAAGTACAGGAAGACTCAAAGAGTCATCTGCTTCTTGGTTGAGGACGTGGCTATATCCTGCGTCAGTCTGACGATGTGGTCCAAACAGCCTCGGCCTTTTCTGAAACCAGAAAGGAGTGGAAGTCAGTGAGATGGGGCGGTAGGAGGACGGCTGTGAGGGTGGCTTCCCTTTCTTCGGGATTGGGACAACTAGTTTTCTTCCAGGAATGGGGAACCACTCCGGATGACCAGGACCGGTTGAAGAGAACTACGATTCCTTTGAGTCTTAGAAGAGGGAGTCTTCTGAGCATGTCGTAGTGGATGCCATCAAGTCCTGGCGATGATTCCCGCATCTCATCAGGGTATCATAGACTTCGGAGATGCTGATAGATCAGAAAGGGGGAGTCCGTCAGAAAAAGTTCTCGGTTCAGCTGATGCTGAATCTTGATGTTTGCAAAGTGCGGTGAGAGGTTTGCGTTGCTGGTGGCTAATGCAAAGGATATGGCTAGCATTTCCGCCTTTTCTGTGTTTCCTAGAGGATTCCCAGAATCTGAGGCGATTTGAGGGGTATTTGTGGACCGGTGCAGTTGCCGTTCAATTCTTTGATGGTTCTCCAGAGAGTGGAGAAACAGCCAAAACAGGCAGTGTTTCTGCCAGCACTCTCTCTTGGCATTCTTGATGATCCACTGGGCATGACCCTTGGCTCTCTTCAAAACTCGACTCGCATCGAAGTCGCCGGTAGATAGCCCTCTTTCTGTTCTTTACTTTGAATGCCTCCCTGCAGTCGTTTTTCCAGTAAGGTACAAGAGATACAAAAGATTTTTCCAGCTCCTCTCCTGAGAAATATTTCCCAGGGGGCACATAGAACAGGAGTCTTCTTGCATGCACTGGATGTGGCATGTCGCGCACCTCTTCTCAACGTCTCTATTCTGACACTCTTTCAGGGAGTGCTCCCCACAGACATCTAGGGCACTGGCTATATTTGCGCAAGTAGCTACAATGTGCCCATCAGCGTTACACTTAAAGCACCTAGTTGGCTCCCTAACATATGGCTTAACCTTGTAGCGACAGCGGCATTGACGACGAAGACGAGTTCGCTACAAAGTTTATTTACAACAACGGCAACAATGCTTCGACTGACAACATAACTGCTGGAGTAGCATAGTAGCGACGTAGCGGGAAGAGTAGGAGAGAGAAGGGAAGAGTAGGAGAGAGAAGGGAAGAGTAGGAGAGAGAAGGGAAGAGTAGGAGAGAGAAGGGAAGAATGCCCTGACTTAGCTTCTTAAATAGCCAGTCAGGACAAAGTAGGATGTCCACAAACAAAGGATGCGCACCTGGTAAGTCATCGCTGATAGGATTAGGATCAGCACGTGATTATGATGGATGTGCGATCCTACAAAGTTCACTAAAGGTTTCCTCTCGTGATGAAATGTCGCGATTTTGTATAGAATATTACTAATGTAAGTCAAAATATCCTGTTATAAAATGGATGACAATCTATCTCTCATCACGATCAACATCATTATCACTCTTAAATGAACGATCCAACAGTTTTCTCAATCGGTTTTGTGACTTTGTACGAAACTAGAATCCATAAAAACCATAACGTAAATAAAAGATCCACCCATTACACGACATATAATAATTTGTGAATAAAATGAATCTACATTCTTTTAAATAACATAACATTAATTTATAGTGGTTTAAGTAGACTAATGTCTGTGTGATAAACCATTCCTATTTCATTCAATATCCAAATTTCGATAGTCCTATTTTAAATAGTTCCACTAAATCTATGAGATCACTTCTACTTCTCCTTATTTCTAGGTTAATTAAATTTCTATGTTAATTTGCACCTTTTTAATTTCTCCTCATAACTCAAATTTCCTAGACCCTTAATCATTGTTGTTGCTCTTCTCTGCACCCTTGCAGACCTTTCCAAGGTTTCAATGCCCTTCTTTATGAAAAGATTTGGAATCCCCATTCCATACTTATGTGCAACACTCCAGATATGGTCTCACCAATGCCCTATACAACTTTAATATGATGCTTTTCTCCCTTCAGACCACTGTCCTCTTTACCATACCTAATACCCTATCGATCATGACATTCTTCTAGGACGACTAGAAACGTCGTTCGACTTCATGGGTCTACCTTGATCGTACCTAGCTGATCGTTCCTTCTCTGTTAGTTATGGTGAACTAGCATCGACCTCTACCTCTATAACATGCGGAGTGCCCCAAGGCTCCGTTCTGGGCCCACTCCTTTTCACGATGTACACGGCTGAACTTGAGAGCGTCTTTCGGGCACATGGACTCAAATGCCATATGTATGCTGATGATACGCAGGTCTACGATCATTGCCAGCCAGTCCTAACTGAATGCGTTTCTGGCAGGATTTTGAACTGTGTGGACGTCATCAGTGACTGGATGTTCAGCAGTCGTCTCCAATTGAACGCCAGCAAAACTGGTGCTCCTCCGGTCGACGTGCTCCTGAACTCTTTTCCAAATCGGTCGTCATCTGCTCCGACCTGATCCAGCCAATGCAAGCTGTCTATAACCTTGGGATCTGGTTAGACTCAGACTGTTCCATGACCACTCACATCAACAAAACAACTAGTTCCTGCTATGCATCTCTCATGAAAATTCGTAACACTGGTGCTCCACTCTCACTTGATGTGCGGAAGCTTCTCATTACATCTTTTATCCTATCACAGATTGATTACGGCAATTCGACTCTGCCTGCCTACCGCCTCGAGCAACTTCAGCGTGTCATCAACGCAGCTGCTAAAATCATAAACAACAAAAGAAAACATGACCACGTTACTCCTCTTCTCCATGATCTCCACTGGTTAGGCATTTGCCAGAGAATTGACTACATCTCTTCACTCGTTTTCAAGTCTCTCCTGGGTCATGCACCGTCATACCTGCTTTTCACTTGCACTGCACAAATTCCTGCTAGGCGCGGGCTCAGATCAGCAGCCAGGAGCTCCCAATGTCAAATCATCTGCCCGACGTGCGACACTGGATGGCAGGTCTATAGATGTTGGCCCATAGATCTGGAATATATCTCCCCCCTTGTTTATCAATACTGATCCAGCCGGATTTCACTCCGTCCTCAAAACCTTCCTCTTCCAAGAAAGCTTCCCTCTACATTAGTGGTCTTGAAGTTCTGTTGAACATATGCCACTCTAATCAAACTCTGTATCGTTATCGTTACCCTGTTTTCTCTCATAGCAGCTTCTGCACATTGTTTCGTTGATTCCCCTCTTGCATAATCACTCCCAGATCTCTTTCTTGTTCTGACTGGTTTAACACCTGCCCCCAAATTCATATTCGTGTTGTGGAAACAAGTGCATGTTGTAATATCTATGTTGAATATTTAGGCCCACTTCGCGGTTCCAACTTCGTTTTATGGTTTCCTTTGTCTTAGAATTTTAGATTGGCGAATAAACGTTCTTAACTAAACCCTCCGTTGTTGGACATTACTCGATATTACTTTACCTTATAATACAAAACATAACATACCATCCTATTCCTACTCCCCATGTGCATGACTGAGCATGAGTTCACATTAAATAGCATCTGCCATTCCTGTGACCACTTCTATAATTTATTTAAATCTGTCCGAAATTCATCGACATTCTCTTTCTTACTAATTTTCCTGCTGATTTTTGTCATCTGCGAATTTAGATGATATTACATCATCATGAAGGTTATTAATGTAGACACAAAAAAGTAAGGGGCCTAGTACAGATCCTTGTGGAACACCACTCAGAACGGGTAGTCATCCAGAGCATGTTCTTCCCATTCCTAATGCTTTCTATTGCTTAGCCAGCTTGTAAGCCATTTTAAAAGTTTATCACTTATATAATGCAATGAGGTTTTATCTAAATTTTGGTGTGGTACCTTATCAAATGACTTAGCACAATCTAAATATACAACATCTACTGCTTTCTCCTTGTCATCCCAGTCATATACTTCCTCAAAGAACTCCAACAAGTTTGTCAGACATGACCTGTTCCTGGTGAAGCCATGTTGACTTTTGCAGTTTACCTTATTGCTCTCGAAAAACTTTGACATGCATTCCTTGATCATTTTTTCCATTACCTTACATGTAATAAAAGTTAAATTCACTGGTCTGTAGTTACCAGGTGAGCTTCTGCATCCTTTTTTAAACAGGGGAACTGCATCCTTCCAGTCTCTTAGTAGTTCTCCTGGGTTGGTGGACTCTTGTACAAGTTTGCCAAAGCCTCCCAAATTTCTATCCTTGTCTCATAAAGCAGTTTTGGATGGATGTCATCCACTCCAGGACTCTTATCAACTTGAAGTTTTTCTTGGCTCTGGTGAATTGTCTAATCTTTCCTTAGTGAAAAATTGAACGCTTAGTAGATTTGCTGATTCTTCCAAAAACTCAACAGTTTCTCCCTTATCATTCTTTAATGGCACAATTCTATCCCTAACTTTTTATTTATACCTAACATACCCGAAGAAGCTTTTACTATTATATTTTATGTTACTTGCTATTCTGCTTCCATATCAGCTAACGCTGCTTTGTTAATTTTGTTAGCTCTATTTCTCTTTCAATATATTTTTCCAATAACTTATTTTGGCCTCCTTTTAAATTTGTTTCTACTTCCTGAATTTCTGTTTTTGTCACTGCTTTCATCTTTTCCCAAGCTTTATATTTTGCCCTTTCAGCCTTAATTACTTCTCCAGTGATCCATGATCGTTTCTTCTGTGCCCTATTTCGCTGAGGAACATACTTTTTGATTAGGCTATTTAACTCTCCATTAATTATCTCGCAGGAATCTTCTGCATTAGTATCTACTGTTTTCCTAGTTAGATCAACCTCAGTTAATGATTTTCTTATTATTATGTCATTATGTCATATGTCAGCCTTAAAGAAACTAAAATGTATTACTTCCCTCGCTCGCCTTTTCTTTTCCAATAGGTGTGTTCCATATGACGAATCTGTAAAGGTTTGATGTGAAACAGTGGCATATCCAAGGTTCTATCACCCCCAAAATTTCTAAATAAAAAAAAATAGATAAATATATTTTTAAGTGGTTTTAATTATCGATATCTCGACATTTAACAAATATTATCGGCATAGCATTAGAAAAATCATCTCTGAAAAGATAAAAACCTAAAAAAAATCTAACTAATTTAAGGTGTTCAAAAATCTAACCCCCCTAAAAAAATTCCGGGTGCGCCCTGATGTGAAATCATCGAGCTTAAAAATAATGCATTTAACAATTGTTGGGCTCCAGAAACGTTCAAAAATCTCAACATCCATATGGAAATTCAAAATCCAAGCTATACAACATAATAATTTGCGAATTGAATAAGCTTAAATTCCTTGATTATATTATATTACACTACATTAATTTACGTTATATTACAAAACGTAAGTAAACGGGTTGCTACTTGGTTTGTGGTTTTAACAGTTTATACGTAAGTTCAGACAGTTACGTTTGAAACATGATGGAATGATGTACGATCACAATAATATAGCATAAGATGGTTAACGAATGACTATTACAAAAGCAGCTTCAGTACTTTTACTTTTGTAGTAACTGATACTTGAAATGCTTATACTTTTTACTTTTACTAGAGTACATTTTTTTAACAAATACTTTTACTTTTGCTAAAGTAAATTGTTGAGGTGTTACTTCTACTTTTACATAAGTACTGAAAGAGCAGTACTTTTTGCAACACTGCATTTTATCCCAATATTAAGACTCTTCTCCGTATTTGGACAAAATTACCAGTTTCAACTGCAACTGCCAAAAGATTTTTCTCCTCATTAAAAAGAATCAAGTCATATATTAGAAACTGAATTAGAGACTGAATGGACTTGCTCTTCTCAGTATTCATAAAGTAAAGATATCTCAGTAGATTCTCAAGAAGTTTTAGATAAATTTGCTAAAAGTGATCGGCGTTATAGTTTTATAGTGTAAAGACTGTTACATTTATTATTTTGTAACAGAATTTATAATTTATAAATATAAGTACCTAGTTAAAAGCTAACTCGTATTATTTTTAAATTACAATCTTGATTGTTTGTTTGTAAAATAAAAAAAAGAACAATTAAAAGTAAAATATTTGAACCCCCAAAAGCAATTTCTAAATACGGCCTTGATCTGACGGTATGCTTGCCAGACCCTTATCAGAGAATTGCAATCGCTTTGTAATTAAACAAGCTTTTAATAAAAGACTTATTTTCGAGGAATAAGTCTTCGAAAGCTTACCGTATCGCGGTAGCTGAGCAATAAATATATCTTTAATAACGGAACTGTAATAATAATGGAGTTATTTATAATTACCTAATTGCTAAAATTATATTTAAATTTTATATTTATTAAAAATACCTATAAAAACCTGAAACTCTCTTAGATATTAGATGTTAGAATTTTTGTAAACACTGTAATGTGCGCGCTGCTCGAAAGCTCGTCCTGACAGAATTCCCGAAATATATACATCAGGACATCTGTTTTTAAAGAGGAAATGTCTAATTCCTACGGGGACGCATCTGGATTTCAAGATCAGATAATTGGACATAAATTTAATGAACTCTCGCTGAATAGTGGCGAATTTTTACCCCTAGGTATTTACTCATTTTAAGCTACTTAACCATATTGTAAAAAATGCGCAAAAATTTCTTTAGAATTACTTATGTAATGCATTTAGTTTTTATTTCGTTTCTTATTTTCCAGCATAAAACGGCATAAGGCAATAAAATACTGCGAATCACTCAATATTGACAGCGGTAACACAATGTACTGTGGTCAGAAATTAAATACATTCTAACAACTAGTTGCACTGCTACAATGGCTCACTTTTTGAATAATAAGTATGATGTGTGATAATTTGAAAAGTGGTTATGAGGCAGCAAGTTCAAATAATTTTTAGCTGCTTTATAACTAAAATGATTGACATTTCAACCACTGATTCGCTCAAATACAACTGGACACAAGAGTCATAACAGCTTAACTTTTATAATATAATTTTATATATGAGCGAATAACACAATAGATGACTACTAAAGCTTGTTAGATAACATGTAATTTGAACATCTGGACCTGCAAGTACAAAAATGAATACAAAAAACACAATGTTCACAATTCTTCCAAAACCATGAAATTTACTGGATTTTAATGAATAAAGCAATGTACATATTGTGAAGCAAAATTCCACTCTCGTTATCTTATTTTTTCAGGGGAAGCTTTGATCATGCTTTCTGCAGATGAGAAGCAAAATATGATGGACAATCAGTTTAATGAGGTATACTTTTGATATGTTTCATTTACCAGTTATTATATCCCAAATTTAAATTCTTTGATAAATGATTTTTTATGTTCTTATTGATTGATTACCTTTAGTTCTAATCAAGAACTAAACCTGCTTCACTTACAATGCTTGCCTAATTATCTTTGATCATCTTGTTACATCATAAATTTCTAATTTATATTTTATTTTCTTGTGTTTTATCTTCTTTCATTTGTACTTTAATAATAGACAGCTTGTGAGCTGAGATGTAAGATCACTTTCATGAGAATACATTTTACAATATTTGCTGTGCAGGTTGGCCGAATGGGTTGCGTTCCTGCATGGTCGTAATAGCAACAGTCATAATGTGTCGTGTTCGCAACCCAGTCTGCACCGCCAGGGAGTGCCCTCGTGTAGGGGCGCTATATAAATGGTAGATCGACTAAAAAGTGCCTTCACATCCCATTCGGATACAAAAGGCACTCAAAAGATCGGCTAAATAAAAATATTATTTGCAGATATAGATTTGAATGTTTACATTTGAGTATAAATTCATTACCTTCAGATTATTTTATGAGAGTACCTTTGGTAATTGAGTAATATGGTAATTTCATTAATGCATTATCCAGCTTTTATTAAAATTTATTATATAATAATAATAATAATAATAATAATAGTTAATTTGTAATGCGCCATTTGCATAGCGTCAGAGGCGCCAATTTTGTTGCCTGCTGAGTGCCAACTAATTTTGTTTATGTAATGCAGGAGTTGCCTTTGGACAGGTTTGATAAGTCAACATCGAGCCTCCCAGAAGGATGGAAATTTGCTTCTCTTTGTTCTGTCACTCCATCGTCTTGGCAGTCTGGAAGTGGCATTAATGACAACAAAGAAGAGGTTAAGAAGAAGAAGAAGATATCATTTGGTTCATACATTGCTCTAAGATCTTTTCCACTCGGATGCCTCGAAGGAGGAGAGGGAGTGGAAAGGGTAAGAAGGAGAATGGTGCTGCTTCCAATACTGACTTGACCCACTTTTCTTTTCACATTGTTCTGGTTGATGATGATTCATCCACTGCCTAACCCACTGCTATTTATTTACATGCTAATATTTGGCACTCAATGTATATTGCAATGCTCTCACATGTTAACAGTTCTATCAGATATTGATTGCAGCAGTCATATTCAAGATATTGATCATGCACACAATTTTGACTTTGTTAAAGAATTTACTTGATACTTTATTTAACATTAGGTGACAGTTAGCTCATGTAAATTGCATGCTAACAGCATTTTAGAAGCAACAAATTAAAAACACCTAAACCTCAAAATTGATTAAACTTTTGAAATTTTGAAATGATTATTGTAGTATTTTTGTGATAGATAAAGTTGTTGGTCTCATGATAAAATTATATTGACACTTGTTGATTATTAATTTCAGCCAAGTTTTGGACATTTTCAAACTCAAAGAAATGACAGAAATTCCATTGACAATATTCCATTGAGTGAAGGTTTAACTTTTGTTTGTAAGAAATCTGGATAACCATGCACTGTTGTTCACATTTTTAGATAAAGTACCAAGTAACGAAAGAGTTTCAGTAAAAGGGAAATTACCCTCAGAAACTGATATCCAGATGAATACAACTTTGTGGAATGAGGTGAATCTGGAGACTGTACAATATCCCAGTGGTGATAAATCCAAGCATGTTGCCTTTGGATCAGATGGACAAGTCTCGAAAGGATTTTGGACTCACTCATCCAGATTTCAGTTGGACTCCAGTGAGGGTTCATATATTGGGAGGCAACTGAGTGCAATTGCTGAACTATCTAGAGAAAGTGAGCAGTCCTCCAGGGTTGGATCCATTGCATATCATGATTCCTCCAATTTCCCGATGAGTCATTTTATTGAACAAGAATTGGATGAAATAACAGAGAATGCTGTGAAGAAATATAACACTAAACCATCCTTGATGAAAGAAAACAAGATACCATGGCTTTCAAAACAGGAGAATTGCATGATAGATGAACTCCTGCAAACTGCCGAGAAACTCGGAACCAAAAATACTTCCGATCGTGTTACCGACTGGCTCAGAACAGCAACTGATCGTCATGTTGTTGGTGCGAACAACGACTACCCCTCGATGTCCAAACCATTGGGGAAAAGGTCAGTTGGAAAGAGTTCTGGGTCGTCGAACCAGTGCCACTCGAGCACACCTATAAAATCAACAGTATGCAGGATGTCCTCTCCAGTCTCTGACATTGAACCCTGTCAGGCTGAGAGAATCAGACTTTCATCCATGAGCAGCTGTGTCTTTGATTCTCCGAAGAAGACTGAAAAAATCATGAACTGGGATTCCGAAACTGCCACAATTTGCACCTCCTTTTCGAAGAAAACGCTAGAAGATGACCTTTTTGCAAATGGTACAACATTCTTATGACTTGTTTCAACATTGTTAACATGATTCGTCCATTACGTAATTTGCTTTAAAAATAAACTTAACTTAAATTTTTATTAAATTGCTTTGACATAGCGACTTCCTCAAGCTTTATTCAAACGATGTCAGAGTTAGCCTTTAAAGATATTTGCTGTGTCGGTTCATCTTCTGAAGAGACGCTAAAAGTGGACAATCATTCAAATTTGTTATGCTCAGTTAATTTATCTCTCCATTCCTTATCCATAAATGGTGAACAAGTATTGAGTCTGGATGACCACAAACATGTCTTTTCATTTGAGAAGAAAATTTTTCTTATGAAATTATCCAGTAACAACACAAAAGTTGGTTATTACTTATTGACAGATAACATGAAAAAATGTTAATTGCATTGTGGTTGTTATTTTTAGATATACTTTGAGCCCAAAACACCAGGCTGTTACGTAGCTCGGTTGGGTCTAAAAGTTACTATTTTGGACAACAAGAGATATGAAACCCAAGAAAAAAAGAACATAGAAGCTAGGAAGCTTGTGGTCACTCTTCAAGCTATTGCTGAGCAGCCTGCTGTTGAGGTAACTGATATAGTAAAGTTTGAAAGCTGAGGTTCTTATTGCAATTCCTAGGATGTTGTGGATATCAGTTTCATACCATGTGGTTATTGAACTCATGATCTGCAAAGTGTTTACTTGGAGTTTCACATTTCTTGCAGATAACCACATCAGGCACGACTTCTGTCTGCAGGCAAATTGACTTTGGGGAGATACCAGGGGATTGTTATGATGTGAAGAAGATGTTGGTAAAAAACAAATGCAGAGCCAGCATTCCTATCAACATCAATATAGCTTCATATGTAAGCTCTTTAATTTTTTAAAGTTTGTAAATATGTCATCAATGGAACTTAAAATTGTAATTTACAATAATTTTACAGGTTAATGGTGCTAAAGAGTGCTATAAGTTCCTGTTCCATCTAAGTAAAGTTCTAAAGACCAAAGTTACACATAATCAATTTAGTGACTGCCTGCTTAACATGATATTACCACCTGGCTGTCAGATCGAAATGGATGTAGGATTTTCTGGTCCGCATTCAACTAGTAAGAATTTTATTATGATGAATATGGGTTTTTATAAGATAAGGTTTTTTGTATTTAATTTTTTTACTTCTGAGGAGTTTAATGAAACTTTGAAAGCACATTTTAAAGCTGTAAAGCTTCGCTTAATGTCGGAAAGGTTGCGACCTTGATGTGTGGACATCAAGATTATTTTGTTGTTTTCTGAACATATATGTATGTGTTGTTCCTACTCATAGCACATTGCATAAGGACAAATATCGTATATATAATAAGAAATTGCTGAAAATGATCAGACAACTTCAAGTGTTAATGAATTTCTTATGTTTGTAAAGTTACCGAAAATTTAAAAAAATGGTCTGCTGAATTTAATCGAGCATGTTTAGTCAAAAATATGTAAAAGGATAAATAATTGTGGTTCACAGTTGGAGTAAAAAGAGTCAGTTGCAAAATAGAGATTCTTCTTGCAAGTTTGAGACAAAGTTTATTAAGCTCTGTTGACATTCATGCTCTGACTGCTGTTCCTAGGATTGGGATATCACTTAAGTCCATGGTGAGTGATAGTCAACTGTTATTAAGCCATGTATAGGGAACCATGGAGATGCAGTAGTTAATGAAGTAAACCATATTATTTATTGCCTCACATATTTCTTTGCAATTATTACTTTATATTCAAATTTTATTTCAGCACAACCTGTCAAATATTTTTGCTTGATGATATTTTTTTTCTGTTTCAGATCCTTAATTTTAATGAATCCATGCTTGAACATAAAGCAAAGCTGAGCAACAAAGGTCAGATTTCTCTTGACCTTGAAATTGAATCTGAATCCAGTTCGTTTGCTGTTCAACCAAAAACTGTTAAACTTGATCCTGGACAGTTTGTTGATCTTGTTGTTTCTTATAACAACTTGCCAATGAAAGAAAATAATGGAAATGAATGCAAAGTAGAAAGGTACTAATTTGATTTGAATGTAAATGAAAATGGTGTCTTATTTGAATTAATTTGAATTGCTTAAAAAATAAATTTATATGGCATAATTAAAAACTTTAAAATATAAATCTCTCACTGTTTTTTAAATTTTGTTTCTCAGTCAAGTCAATTTCTGGATTAAACCGAATGGCACGCCACATGTAATTCGGGTCGTGGCTCGCATCGGCTCCAAGGCGGGGTACAAACTTCAGTGTTTATTTAATACATTGAAAATACATTTGAGAGGATGTCTTATGACAGGTCACTTGCTCCTTTGAGAAGTTTGTCAAATTATTTGCCTGATGATCTGTCAAAGCTTGCTGACCAATGGCAAGTCACCCTGAGGAAGTTCACTTTTTTGGTAGATGTGAATGAATCAGTAGCAGGTAAGCACATTTCTCCTTTTTCTGAAGATGTTTTGGATTTCACATTGCATTAGAATAACAAAGAATCAAACGTTTCAGGTCTGCAGAACAATACCAAGACTTTTTGTATTATCAATAATTCGGACTTTGACTTGAGGTAGAAATCATTAATGAATTACATTGAATTTTCATCATATCTTAAAATTCATGGTTTTTGTTTGCAAGTTTTAAAATTTTGAGCCCTGAAACTCTCTCTGTTGCACCATCTTCATGTGTTGTCCAGGCAAGGTTGGTTCCTTTTAATAATTTGTTTTACGTGCAATTTATTTATTTTCATTTAAAATTTATTTAAATTTAAATTGTCCAATTAAAATACTTGTGCGATATATGAGGTGAAATAGCTTTGCCTTTTGGATTTTGGTAAAGAGTATGTGAAACATAAATGTGTATCCAAGGATTTTTAAGCATGTGCTTTTATAATATTTTCTTCTAAACAAGCTCTATTAAACACAACAGCCCACTTTTTATTACAACATTTCTCAATTACTCTCTCCATATTTCGCCATTTTGAAGTAAACTCATTTACCAAACCTGACAAACTTTGAAACAATTTATTTGTCTGACTGGTCCATTTTGGCTTCCAAAATATCTTTTAATATTTTATAATATTACAAACAGTTACTATTATTTCAAGCAACATGTGTTTGGTCCTTAGTTGCTTCAGTAGCATTAAAATATCAATTTGTTATCTTGCATTTAGATGTTGTTGTTCATATTCATTTTGAAGGAGCTCCAAGGGCTTCAAGATCTCACCATCTCCTCAAGTTTATTCCATGATAAGGGAAAATGTTTGCTTTCCAGAGCTTGGGGTCGTCTCGATTTCATGTCATGATATAGTTCGGGTAATGTCTACCGTGCAATGTGTGATATAAAATCTAAAAATATAATGTGCAATACAGTTGCTAAATTATGTTATTAATGTGTCATCATTGACTTTAATTATATATTGATATTGGATATTGACTTTAATGTGCCACAATTATTTTGCATTAGTGTAGTTATTTTAATGATAATTAGATTGTGTTTGTAATAATTTTATGAGACCTTTAATGGTCATATAATAGATAACTATTGGATTTTCAAGCACATCCTGGTACTCATCAAAACCATCACCTCAGCTAAAATCAGTGATGATAAAACGGAATCTCTCCATCCTCTGGCAATTCTGACTTGTCCTCCTGGCCAAAATTCTTGCACTTTTCAATCTCAAGCCAATACTTGGGAATTGTTCTTTAAAGTCCCCTCATTCACAGATCAATCCAGTATGTATTATTATCATCTACTTTATTGCAACGAGGAGCTTACAACGTGATTGAATTGAAACAGGTGCCACTGTTGTGCTTGTATCTAAGTGCATTAAAGATATTTTTTGGCAGCTCAAGCCATGTAACAAGCAAGTGATTAGTTCAGTAGGTGATGTTTTTACCATAATTTACAATAATACATTAGTCATTACCTGTTATCAATTATACATTAATAGTCAAAGCTTAAGTACAATGAAGCTGTTGATTCAATTGTTTCAATCATTATTGACCCACAAATGAAATATCCGATTTTTTGTTTTCGAATGAAATGACTTAATTCATTCAAAAGAATTTAAAAAGAACTGCACCCGAAGATGTCTTCAGCTTCCATTCTTATCAGGGAATGTTGCATCCTGGTTCATCAACTGAAGTATGCCACATTTCATTATATTATTATTTTTGCTTTACATATTATAATCATTAAAAATAACAACAGTCTCTTTGTAACACGTTTATTTACAGTTGAAAGTTTTCTTGAAAATTCCATTCTCAGCCAGCTTTTATCAAGTGTGGATATTCAACATGCATTCAGATGATCGCTTCAAGTCCTCGTACTTCAAACTCAAAGCAGAGGTAATTAACTTTCCTCTTAAAGTTACTGCCTTTTGCTCTTTTTTTTTATGAAATGCATTCAACAAACTGTTATTTGATCTTATGATGCTGTTTGCTTAATGTTCTGCTAATTTTTAGATTATTAAATGATTGTATAATTTAGGTGCAAATACGAATCCCTGGTGCCAAAGAGCAAGTCCTGAAACATGAAACTGTTGAGCCAACCATTTCAGAAGCTTTGACCTCCTTGACAGATGATTCTAACTCCAAGGAAGTCAAGTTAGAGTTATGATGTTGTGTCACTAATCAGTTATTTGCTAAATGTGTTTGTTCAATAATAGGCATACAAGAGGGATGGAATTCTTTTTGGCATGCCTTGAGCACTGTTTTTTGCACTTTCATCTGCTTGTTGCTCAGAAGTAACAATGATTGAAACTAATTAGAAACAATTTTTAAACAGGCCACACAAATTCATTGACAATGCTGCTATCAGGTTGACTTCCAAGGATAAGAAATTACAAGTCACTCCTGAATATCTGAACTTTGATTCCTCAATTGCTGATAGTGAAGTTATTGAGAAGATTGAATTCAAGAACAAAACCAATAGGGATGTTGAGGTAATTTGAAATGATTTAGTAGCACACATGAATAATGTTTGTGGGGGTATTGTCATTATTTCTGCAAAATCTTGAAGTTATATTTGTGGTTGCTTCTGTCTGTGAAATAGTATTTTACTTAATTATTTAATTGTTATTAATGGACCAGTTAATTGTTATTATGCATCTTTCTAGATGAAAGTGATAAAGCTGCCTCAGTTGCCATTTGTCATGGAACATAAGGAGTTCATTGTGAGGTGAGTCAGAAATGAGATCATTTTTGTCATAGAATGGCCTATAATGCAACAACCACCTCAGGGAAAACATGTTGTTTAATATGCTAGTCATAGATTCAAAATAATTATTTAAAAAAATTGAAACTACAAGAGTCAAATAGTAAAGAAATTTATAAACACCTCATGAGTTCTCAGGCCTTCTGTAGCTACCTATTGGAGACCTATGTGTTCATCAGCATTTTTCAAGCCATAGCTTGCCAAACACTATTATCAATTTCCATAGAAATAACTTCATAATAATACACGTTACACATAAATGGCTCTAATTTAAAACACTATCATATCTATTAAAACCTATTAAAATTTCTGCAACAAACTTTTGTAATATTTGTATCAATGGTGACACTCTTTTTGGCATCTTACCTGAACTTATAATTTGATGAATAATAAATTTCAGGGGAATGTGCAAGCTGAAGATTCCAGTGAAGTATGTATCCAAGGGGGGATGTATTCATGAGAGTGAAGTGACATTTGCATCCACCAAAGGAGACAAGTTCACAGTGCATTTAGTTTTCAAATCATCCATCTAATTCTTCTACATGCATGGACTGGCTTTTTTCTTCACAAATGCTTCATTTTGAAGTTTTCAAAAGCTTTCTTTTGCAACATTTGCAATCAATGTTATTGTTTACAATTTTGTATCATAAATCTAGATATCAGGTTTAAATTTGATCTTTTTCTTTTGAGCTCATAATCATCGGGCTTGGGGATGCAACAATGTCATAGCATGACCTTTTTCATAAACTAGATCAAATAAATATCTTTTTCATTATTTTTGATGTAGAAGTGGATGGAGGTATGTGTAATAGGGTTATAACATTTTTGGAACACCATGCTTCTTTGCCATAAATCGAAGAATGTTGATGATGTTCATCCAACCATATCCACATCTGTTTCTAAATAAACCCAAAAACAAATGAAAAACACCAACTGAAGCATCATTTAATACACCAATGGCAAAAGAGGCAAGAATGTCGTTCAGCATTACCAGTTGTTGGTGTTGAACTACTAATCTTATTAGTTAGTTGTTTATCAACTAATTGATTTTTTTTTTGTATACACAATTGTTCCAATATATCTTCATTCGATGTTTAGTGAAACAATTGGATTATGTAAAATTTTTTAATGCACTGATATATCTAGAATGTCATGGGTTAGCCTGCATAGAGCCCATTTAAAGTCTGCATGGGCAGCCCACATTGGGGCCAATGAATATGCCCATCTGGGATTCATAAAGGTCCCAGGTATGAATGTTCACAGGGTGGTTTCCTTATCTAATTTATTACATAGAGAAAACGCCCTTGTGCTAAAGTTATTTTTTAAGTTTCCTGAGGCCTTCCTGCATAACTTGCAAGTGCACCCATGCACTAAAATGGGTAATGGTTTTTCAGGATGACTGCGCGGGTTTGGAACCGGTCTCTCCGATCATCTGCTGCTGGACTGGACGTTGTCGTTGGGGCGAGACCCCCTCCCGTTTATAAAACTCACTTGCAACGACCCTGGAGGAATTTCGACTTGAACGACTTCCTCGAGGCTCTCAGCATCTCCCCACTTCTGACTTGCGATGTTGATGGGGCTGCGACTATGTACGAAACTGAGCTGAGATTTATTCTTAATAAATTGATACCTCAGAGATCGGCAAGAATTCGCCTTCGTCCTTCAGATCCGTGGTTCGATGAAGATTGCCGCGAGGCAAAAAAGACAGGCATGTCGTCTTGAAAACATCCAAGGACGATGATATTTCTCGTTGGCGACAGCAGCGCACCGCGTACAGAAAACTCACCCATCTTAAACGAGTGAATTTCTGGAGAGACAGGATAGGAAGAGAGCGAGGTTCCGGTCGAGAACTGTGGTCTTCCATCAATGCGGTCATGCCTAGAGAACGCGTCGTTACCAATTCTTCACCAAACGCTGAACAATTGTTACAGTTTTTCACCACCAAACTCAACAACGTTAGAGCTTTGACGGCTGCGTGTAGGACTCTGCCACCTCCAACACCCTACTCTGGCATGCCTTTGGTCAGCGTTTTCCCTGTCGGTCTGGACGAGGTTCTTTGTCTCATAAAATTTCTCCCAAATAAACAGTGCTCTCTGGATCCAATACCAACGTGGCTTTTAAAAAAGACCGCTCCCAATCTCGCTCAAATTGTTTAATAAATCACTCAGTGACGGCATGTTCCCTCAATCTTTCAAGTTTTATCTTACATAACTCCCGTTCTCAAAAAACCAAATCTCGACTGCGGCGATACCAGCTCTTACCACCCTGTATCCAACCTATCAGTTATTTCTAAACTACTGGAAATATTGATTCTTGTTAGAGTCACAAAACATCTCGATATTAATAAACGTTTACCAATCAGCCTACTGTCAATATCACTCAACAGAAACAGCTGTATTCAAAGTCTTCTCAGACGTTCTCGAGGCAGCCGACCAAGGAAAACTCACATTTCTCGTCCTACTTGATTTATCGGCAGCATTTAACACCGTGGACCACGACATACTTCGCCCGAGATTGCAGTCTTCCTTTGGCTTCGACGGATCAGCACTCAACTGGCTCCGGTCCTATCTCAACGGACCAGAATGCCAGATTAAGATTGACACAACTTCGTCGAGGGTTTTGTCAATGTGCGGTGTTCCTCAAGGATCGGTTCTCGGTCCAACCCTCTTCTCAATATATACTGCGGACCTGTCAAGAATCATCGCCAGCCATGGGCTGCAATCACACTTTTATGCCGACGACAAGCAGATTTATGGTCACTGTGATGTCAGCAACGTCGCAGGGCTTTCCACGCTGGTCTTGGCGTGCGTTGACGACGTCTACCAATGGATGAAATCGAGTCGCCTACAACTCAATTCAAACAAATCGGAAGTCATTTGGTTCACAACCCGCCGTCGTAGTCACCAGTGCCCATTTGCGACTGGGAAATGATTGGATTTTGTCATCTTCCTCAGTTAGACACCTCGGCGTCTTCCTGGACTCCGTTTTGACCATGCACGCTCATGTCGGCCGTATAACACGCGTGTGCTTCATGATGCTGCGACAGATCCGAGCTGTTGCAGCATACCTTCCGTCGTTCGCGACTAGAACACTTGTCACCTCTTTAGTCCTTTCCAAGCTTGACTACTGTAACTCAGTTATGGTCGGGCTATCCAAAACTCTAACTCGTCGCCTGCAATCCGTCGTCAATGCAGATGCCAGGCTTGTGATGAGAAAGCACAAATATGACCACATCACCCCCATCCTCAGTGAATTCCATTGGCTAGGGATCGAACGCAGGATTGAATTCAAAGTGGCACTTCTAGTTTTCAAGTGCTCAAAGAGATGGCTCCCCCGTATCTTGCATCGAAAGTGACTTGCCTCCGTGACTTGGCTAGTCGAAAACGACTTAGACTTAGATCATCTTCTTTGTCGCTCCTCTTCGTTCCGGTCGGGCGACTCAAATGGGCTGGGGACAGGTCGTTTACGGTTGTGGCCCAAGGATCTGGAACCAACTTCCACCTCAGGTCACATCCGCAGCAACCATTTAAAGCTTTAGAAAGTCTCTCAAGACGCATTTATACGGTGGCCTTGAGGTCCTGTGATTCGGACTTACGCCACCATAGAGATTGTCTTATTTGAATTGAATGAAGGCTTCCTCTTTAAGTTCATGGGTGACCTCGGAATTTGGCATAGCAGACCATGTCTTTGTTTGATGCACCACAGCGAACATATTCAACCCATACTGCAATACTGTCTGCATCATTTTTATGGAAGCAATGACTTTTTGACAGGCTGAATTCGTTGGAAACGTTGTGAAGGTCTTGCTTTCTCATGTAGTGCATATATGAAATGCGTTCGCTTGAGCACGTCATCTGAATTAGTCCAGAATGTCATCAAAAGAAACCCCTTCATCAGTATGTCTGGCCAATTCTTGTCTGTCTTCAAGCCTCATTGTGAGATGAGCCATCTCGGCAATATATCCCGTATGGACAGGACAGTAATTGACTGTAATAATCCTGTTCAGCGAGTAATATTCAGATCATC
The DNA here is from genome assembly GCA_011800805.1 of Hirudo medicinalis. Lineage (NCBI taxonomy): Eukaryota > Metazoa > Annelida > Clitellata > Hirudinida > Hirudinidae > Hirudo > Hirudo medicinalis. Next base: position 11,058 of record MPNW01000174.1, on the reverse strand, counting down.
AAAGTAATTATTGGTTATGGAAATAGTTTATAAAATTTCTTGATGCAAATCCGCATATTTATATAAACAATCAATTATCAAAGTTGTTACCTGATGAATTGATTTTTATGTTGATGAATGAGGTGCACTTCTTTAAAGTTTGAGTGACCATCCATCATAAATTGTCAACAAAATGGGGGGGAGGGGGTTTGACAATTCTTGACAAGGGAGAGGGGGGGAGTTTATGATTAATTGACGTCAACAATGTTATTTTTTAAGATAACAAATCTAAATTTTAACATATGGATTTTTAACATTACTGTTAGTTCATTAGTTCAGTCGTCAATGTTTGAACGGATTTGAAAAAACTGCTCTTTGTTTCTTCTCGAGCTAGGGCCGCTATGAGGGGGCAAGGGCCCGGGTTTTTAAATATTGAAATTTTACAATAATGACATATTTTTGCTTTTCCATTACCAAATTGACATAACATATGGGCCCGCGGCCGCCATCCCTACTGGGAGCCCGAAATTTCTGCGGCGGCCCTGTTGACAAAACATGATCAACATTATCGACAATGAGATAATGGACATAACAAATTAACACCTGCTTATCGACAAAACACTTTCAGTCAATTCGATTGGCTGCAAATGACAGAAATAGCTGATGGCAATTATTGCACACATGGAACAGTCTGGTATTTTATGAGCTGAATGGTTAGATGAAGATGATGTTGAATTGTCTGGCCTATTAGTTCAACAAAATGATGGCAATGATGAATCTGATAATATGCCTATTGTTACCATAGAGGAACATGCTTTCCCATGGGAAGATGATAGAAGCTGACATTAAAAAATTAACATTAATATTCAGTTTAATAATTATTTTATTTTATTTTCAAAATAAAAAATCGCAAATTCATAGTGTTACCAAATTATAATTTAAAAATATTTTTAAGGGGGGATGTGTGTCAGTTTTTTGACATAAGTTTGATAGAGGGGGTTTAAATTTGTTGATAATTAAAGGACGACCCCTAAATGCATTTGGCGGCGACTTAGTTAAAATTCTTAAAGTATGTAGTTTAATTTTATTTAATGTCTTAGAATTTTTAGAAAAATTTATTTTAAAATTGAATATTAATAATAATTAATTAAGTAATTAATTAATTAAACTATTTTTAATATTGATGAAATTTGAATGATGTCTAAAATTGCAATCTATACAATCTCAAATCCAGAATATTTTCTGCGAGGTTTTTGTTCTTCGAGTGTTTGTGGTTTCTAGAGTTGGGAGAGGAATTTGGAAAGTTGGACTTGCTAGCCGCTGAGTATGAGTAACAAAGGCAGTGTTTGAATTCGAAAAATTTTATACATGTTCTAATTGCAGCAGCAGCATCTCTTGCTTGCTTGTGGAGACTTTTGTTAAAACTTCCAAAAAAGTAATCTAATAAAATACAATGCCTCATCTGTCGACTAAGGCATCGCACGAAAATTTGAAAAAGCAGGTCAATGTATAATATATTTATACGAAATTTAAGTAACCAATATGATAATCCGATACTCAATATCAATATGTCATACTCAATTCTTAAAGTCCTGAATTACTGTTACTGCAGACTGAAACAGTGCTGTCTCTGTTGACAGTGCTGAGATCAATGGATAAAAACACTGGACCTCCATTGTATACCTTGTTGCATGGTAAGATTTTTTGAAGCTACTTAATTATACAGTTGTTCAAGATGGTTGTTTCATATATTCTTCATGGCTAACTCCTTTTCTACTTTTGCATTGATAATAATGCAATATGGGAATCTTTGATTGATAAAGAATAAAGACAACTTGTTGATACTATTGAAGTTGTGAAGTTATTTTTAAGATGCTTCAAAACATAATTAAGTTTTATCATTATTCCTTTGTTGCCCCTTTTAACTTATTTTTTTATTTGTTTTATTTGAATTGGAAATTGTGACTTAATTTTCAGAAAAAAATATCAATCTATGTTCTGTCTTGGAGACATTAATAAAATCATCTGACAGTGAAATACTTAGGCAAAGGATATGTGAATTGGGTTGGTGATTAATTTTGGATGAAGTTATAAGAATTTGAAAGGATATAACGTTTGAAATGGTACAGGGGTACTCCAAGTTATTGCTGACTTGTTAAAGCAGCCCATCAAACCGAATGATAATGCTTCTTCCATCGAGACACGTTACCATGCTTGCACACTTTTGACTAATTTGTCTGTTGGCAACACAGATAATAAGAAACTAATTATCTCAATTGATGGGCTTATTAATGGCCTTCTGGGTCAGCTGAAAAGTTCCAGTGAAGAACTTCAGAGAATGGCTGCAGGTGTTCTCAGGAATTTGTCACTCAATGCTGATGAGATGTCCAAGAAAGTGCTGAAAAATGTAAGAGGTCTATTTAAGTGCTGAGCTAATTTATTGATTTCATTCCATAGAATTTATTTGTGATCATGTTATAGAGTGGCATTATTCCTGCTTTATTGTTCTCTGCTATGATGGCCAAAGAAGAGTCAACTTTAGAATGTTTGTTGACTGCTCTGTGGAATGTATCTGGTCACTCTGAAGAGAACAAGAAAGATATTTGTGAATATCATGGATCTCTAAAATTTGTTGTCTCACTTCTTGTTCATAATAATCCTTCTATTATTGAGAATGGAGGTGGAATCTTAAAAAATGTCTCCAGTTACATAACTGTCCACAAAAATCTAAGACAGGTTTTGAACAGTATGAATTTAAATCATCGATATATGATTAAACTGATTTGATTTTTTTCAGATACTAAGAGAAAATAAGTGCTTTGAGATATTGCTGCAGCATCTTCGGTCACAAAACTCAAAAATTGTGAGCAATGCTTGTGGAACATTGTGGAACTTGTCAGCCAGATGCCCTGAAGATCAACTCACTTTGTTGGATCTTGGGGCAGTGGCTACTCTTGGGCAGTTGGTGACATCAGAGCATGAGGCTATTTCAATGGCCAGTTCTGCAGCATTGAAGAATTTGGTTAGCTTCAGAATGAACATTTCTGCCTCAAGTAGCTTTAACCCTGAACTTGAAAAGCAAGAAAGTAAAAGGATGGTGCATCGCACATCTCATAACCAAACACAACAAGCACAGGTAAGCTATACAATCTACTAGATACCTTCATGCCCATGTGGTTCATCAACCAATTAGTTATTGATAATTATTTAAGCTCAAGGCTCCACAAAATTTTGGCAATTTACATCCCAAAGTGTGTGATTATGAAGAGTCTTTAGATGAGTTGATAGATTTCAGTGGTAGATATAAAGAGTTTCATGAACAGCCTCACACCTGGCAAAGCAAATCCAATATAGAGGGAGTGTCTTCTTATTCATCATTTTCTTATGACCATGTCATTCCAAAAGAAAATCATGCAATGCACAAGAACTTCTTAATAGGAAATAGTAACACTGCTAATAAAGTACCAGCGAAGACCAATGGAGGATCCATTGAAGTAGCCATTGTCACAGGTCATTTACAAGACATCTTTCAAGCATGCAAACAAGACTTCATGCCCATGAGTCCTCCAGAGCTTCCAAAGCATTATTGCACAGAGGATACTCCTGATGGTCACTCTGTATATAATAGTTCTGTCAATAATATCTCTGCTTTCACTTCTATGGAAATTGGACATTATCAAAATATTGGACCTAGTCAGATGCCTCTTGTCAGAAAAGGCCTGACTGCTAATAATCCTATTTATAAAGAGTCAGTATCTTCTAGTCCAAAAGAAATTCCAAGAGAATATTGTACAGAAGACACACCAGAAGGATTTTCAAGAGGGAGTTCATTGAGCAGTCTGAGCATGAGAAGTCTGGAAAATGCAGACCAAAAAAAATTTATAACTGAAAGGGTTGTCGAACAATCAGTTGGTTTGCCCTGCATAAATGAAAATGAAACTTTGAATATCACTTCTAATGCCTCAAAGAGTGCAGTAAACAAATTCAAATTATGCTCTCAAGATGGAATCTATGGGGTGAAAGCAGTAACTTTTGATGAAACTCCTCTCATGTTTTCGAGGAGCAGTTCTCTTGCATCACTAAACAGCTTCGATACTCATTCAGTGCACAGCTCTCTTGTCAGTGAATACAGCAGAAGAGCAAGTAGTGTTGTCTCTCCAAGCGAACTTCCAAATTCTCCTGGGGAGTCACCACCAAGCCCTCAGCAAGGAAAATTGGAAGTAAGTTGCTCATATGAGGGCAACAAAAGAAAGGACGATGTCGATATGAAGCACCAATTAAGCTTGTGTAAGACCAGTGAGGATAAAGATGGTGACTGCTTATTGTCAGATAATGAGGATGAAAATGCTAACCAACTTCTGTGCCAAGTCATGCGGGCTGCAATGCCAAAAGATGAGAAACGATCAAAGGCAGCTAGCAGGATTAGCCCAATGAATACAAACAACTTAAAATCTTTCTACCTGAAAGAATCTCCACATCCAAAGCCTTGCTTTATAACTCCTAGTGCTGATGTTACAAATGATGCTTCATTCAGCGACACTATGAAGACTTATGCAGTTGAAGGAACTCCACTGGAGTTGTCAAGGTCAGCATCTCTTAGCATTTTAACAATTGATGACAGCTTAATAAAGAAAGTTGGAGACAAATCTGAATCATATTCTCATTTTATGAGATTTGATCCAAAGAGAGATGATATGGATAGTTGCGATGATTCAGTTCATGCATATCGCACGGAACGTACACCAATTACATTTTCTAGGAATGAATCTTTAAGTCCTTTGTGCTCAAAGGATTCCCCAGCAAAGCTAGTCGATATTTCGTTTGATGTTCACCCACAGGGCAGCTTCTTAATGGAAAACACCAAACCATTTCAGCACTTGCATAATATTACATCTACACCTTCTAACAAAGCTTTGGCTTCCTCCTGTGAACAAGTCAGTTATGATACCATGCCATCAGAATCAAGCAGATTTGCTAAAGATGATGTCAAGTGTTTGAGCAAGAGTTTCAAAAATTTAACAAAAGAATTTGATGACGTGTCATCATCGTCTTCATCATCATCCTTCAGCTGCAGTTCTGATGAGTCTAGTGATGTTTTGCCATCGGTTGACCACTGCATAGAAATTGCAATGCCAAAATGCAAGGAGGGAAGGAAAAAGTCCATTTTGGCTGGTCTTGAAAGAAAAAGTTGTGAGGGTTCAAGTCTCAACCATACAAGGGGTGAGTCAATTCAGATATATATTTTCACTTCATTTTCTATTAAAACTAATTTTTTTAACATATTGATTGAGAAATGCACTTAATGTATGATCTAGTATTGGTCAAAACATTAAGAGTGTTCAAGCTTGAATTTGAACTGAATATGTCTGCTTAAAATTGAGGACAATCCATGTACCAAAATAGTCATTTCAATAAGCATATTGTTTACAAGTAACTAGCAAGGCCTTGGCGATTGTGTGGCAGTTTAATTTTAAATGTCTTGTAATTGCATATTACTGGAAATGTTTTGCAGATTTAAGCAAACACAGAAGTTCAAAGCTTGAAAAATCTTCGTTCTCTGAAGATGAAGACACAGAAGTGAACAACACTGTCATCTACAAAGGTTCTTAAAACATTCTTATTTTCAGGCAGTATTTCAATTCATTAAAATCTGTTCAAAATGCAATTTTGGGAAGCCAGAGAACCAGTTATTTTGTCATTATTTGCAGTTTTCTTTTGTCAATCTAATTTTTAACTTATTTTGTTAATAATTCTAACTTCTTTAATTAATAACAGTTAATAGTGATAGATAAAATTAAATTGAATTTTAGGACCCCAAGAGGTTTTCCTGAGGGAGGAAATGAGTCCAAAAACTGAAAAGAGTGATGAGCAATGTGATGTTGGTGATTTGGGAGATTTGATTAAAGACTTTCATCAGAAAACATCCATTCAGAATACGAAAGAGAATAGATATTTGGTTGATCAGGAGCAGCATTTAGAGGGGCCGCAAAACTTGCTCAATGCAGGAAATGATGTTGCTTCATTAGCACCTACCAATGCCACTACCTCTGCACTCGAAAAGAAAAACTCCAAGAACAGATTAACAAACTTTTTCTTGAGATATTCAATGAGTAGGAAGAAGAATCCTCAGAAACCAAGTCCCTCAAAAGACAACAAAAAATTTAGACTGTCTATTAAAAAATCACAAAAAAAAAAGCCATCGCCTGATTAGGATTATTCATTTTTGTTTGAGTAACATTTCAGTGACATTTCAGAGACATTTAATAAACTTGTTACACAATTTTTGTATTTGCAGTAGCATAGGCTCTGGGTTGTTCCTAAATTGTTAGAAGCTCAGCTAGTGCTCAAGAAAAATTTGTTTTCCCAGGATTAGCTAAAAACCTGTCTAAATAGTCTAAAGCAAGGGTATACAAGTGCATTTTATGTAGGGCCAAGTTTTACTTATTTCTGGTGACCAAGGGCCAGATCTTATTAAAATCAGTGGTCGTCGCTTACCAGCTCAGCGTGCACATCGTACCGCCAGTTGTTTGTATGCAAACTTTGTTTTCTTACTTGACCTAACAGATATTATCCATCCAAGGAATTGAGTGTAATGAAACACTATGAAAACCTTCCGATTAGCTCAGCATAGACTTTAAAAATAACCTACATTTTTAGCTAAATTAACCTATCATACTCAATTGTTTTCAGACGTTTGCTAAGTATCAACACAAACCATTTCTAAAAGACTTACAATTAAACTGGGCAAGGAGGATGGCGAATTCGGAACTGTGACCGGGTTATTTAAATGATGGAAAAGTCCAGGCGACTTTAAATGTTACTGGTATAATGTTAGAGGGTCTCAAAATACATTTTTCGAACGAAATGTCAGAGATGGCTCAATGATGGTCTGAACCGCTTTTTTTTGATTGGTTAACCCGAATGTGTTTTCTTAGAGTTGAAGTAGAATTCAACAAACTACATTGATAACAGTGGACAAGTATGTATTTCTACTGCGTTAGAAAATTTGAGACGTTTCATCCATTTTTAGGAGAATTTAGGATTAATTGACGTCAACAGTGTTATTTTAAGGATGAAAGAGAGAAAGGCTCCATTTGGACGAATGAAAGCTGGAATGAGTGTAGGAGTCCAGGCTCTCAGTGCCGGGACATCCCTGAAGCCAACCTCTATTGGTGGACAGCTGAATCTTTCCAGGTGAGTTCAAGCTCACCTGGTTGAGTCCACGATTATGAATATCTTAGGTATTTAACTGCACATGCATAATTTAGTCAGCAGTAATTTATTAATAAGTATTTAACCTCTGATAATTTTGTGCTTTATTTCCGCCACAAAGTGAGCGACTTGGTGAGGAGCCTCAGCAATTGGTGAATTGGTACTTCAGATGGCAACATGGAGGTGAAGTATGTCTCAATAAGAGCACCAAAGAGGAAGAGGGAATAGTTGAGAGAACAAAAATAGAAATACTTCATTTGGCTGTTGTTTTGTAAATAAACACAATTCCTCCACGAGCTTATAAAGTTTATAATCATCCATTTCAAGTGTTTTAGATTTCTCTATGATATTGTAGCTTTCAACCCAATTTGCATCTCGGGTCTAAAATCAGAAGTGAAAGAAGAATACAAATTGGTAGTGAGATGTGAGTTAGTATTGGGCGAATAATTGAGATTTGTTTGTATTTCCCGGGTTCAGTCTTAGACAATTTCGTTGCTAAGCACCATCATCATAGCATCACCATCACTAGGACATCTCGATTGACTAGGCAGAGGTAATGTAATCCAAAGAATTGGTTGATGAAACAAGAAATCGTCTACTTTGGGGAATATCATGCACACTTTCTTGCACTTATTTGTTTTTCCATGTTATCATAAACATGGTTGTCGGACATTAAGGTAGCACTTTGTTATTTACTATTTACAAGTTGTGCCCATCAAAACGGTTGTTAAAACTAAGTAGTGGATCAAAAGGTGTGAAGAACTCTGGAAAAAAAACAATGAAGTAGAATTTCAAGCCTTCGAAATCGCCGCTCCACTCTTATTTGATGTGCGGAAACTTCTCATAATAATAATAATAATAATAATAGTTAATTTATAATGCGCCATTTGCATAGCGTCAGAGGCGCCTCATAACACATTTTGTCCTATCAAGATTGATTACGCCAATTCAACTCTGGTCGGTTTATCTGCCTATCGCTTCGAACTTCAACGCGTGTCATCAACTCAGCTGCTAAAATCATAAACAACAAAGGAAAACATGACCACGTCACTCCTCTTCTCCATGATCTTCATTGGCTACGCATTTGTCAGAGAATTGACTACATCTCTTCACTCATTTTCAAGTCTCTCCTGGGTCATGCACCATCATACCTGCCTTTCATTCGCACTGCACAAATTCCTGCTAGGCGCGGGCTCAGATCAGCAACCAGGGCTCCCTCGTCAAATCATCTGCCCTACTTGCGACACTGGATGGCAGGTCTATAGATGTTGGCCACAGATCTGGAATAGACTCCCCCCTCGTTTATCAACACTGATCCATCCGGATTTCACTCCATCCTCAAAACTTTCCTCTTCAGAGAAAGCTTCCCTCTACATTAGTGGTCTTGAAGTTCTGTTGAACATACTCCACTCTAATCAAACTCTGTATCGTTATCGTTTGTTGGGAAATCGAAAGCTAATGTTTGATAATATTTGACCAAGATTTACCCTTCTCCGAAAATAAACTCACAACAACACTTATTTACTTATACACCGGTAGTTCGTTCATAACTGGGACATCCGCCTGATCTTTCGGGTGGGGCCCACCCCAGAAAACATAGAGTTTGGGTGGAAACTCCTGTAAATAAACATATTATTCCCTGTCAATATACACCGTGGCAGGAGCTTCTTAGTATTTTTTTAGTACTTAGCAGGACCGGATTAAGGGGGGAGGGCAAAAGGGCCCTGGCCCTGGCCATCCACCAAGAGGGGGCCTCCCACTAATATAGGCTTTCGAAAAAATGACACAGAATATGTAGTAATAACTAGGAGCTGGTTATGCTTCTCTCTCTCTCTCTAATGGATGTGTTTATTGCTTCACGTGCAGGTTGATGTGCTTAAATACATCAAAATCTGAGTCTTCTCAGCTTTCGCCTAATGGATTCTGTGATTAGAGACATTCACAAGAACGTCTACATAGTCATGAGCAGTCAACGGAACATTGAAGGCTACGATTGCATCAAAGCGTGACTCCTTCGACACTTATGAGAAGCAAGAAGAGCTGTCTGACTATGTGCAGACGGAAACTCGACACAAACGTCGCAATGTGCTTCTTAACCCATTAGATTATTGTCATGCGGAAGTAGTACAACTCAGCCCTTCTGAAAAATACAGAACAGAAAGTTCTTGCCTGTTATTAATCAGTTTCTCGCTTCTCTAGACCAACGTCTGCAAGCATATAAAGAATTATCATCAAGCCAATTTAGCTTTTTTTTTTTTAGCCATCTGAAAGAACTTCAGACGAGCTACAGGCCGCAGCAGAGCAAAAAAGACTTATCATAGACAAGGGTGTGCAGGACACTTTCCCCAACATTGAGATAGCTCTACGGATACACAGTGCTAGAAAAAGGGTTACGACAGTCCCTATTTTTTCCAATAACTTAAGTTTAAAACAACGTACAAAGCTCAAATTTTGAAGAAATGTGTAATATCCTTATAGAATATAGCTCGTAAGTTTTTATTCGCTTTGGTTAAGAATTAAGCGTAAATTCTAAAAATAACCATTTTATTGCAAAGAAATATTATTACGACAGTCTTCAAACAAATGTATAAATTTCGGTGGTTTAGCAAAAAATTTTTATTAAAACCAAATAAAATAATATTTCACATGATGTTATCTCTCCTTTCTTGGAAATAACATCCATGCACCTATTTTTCATGGAGGAAATCAGTGTTTTGATGATGTTTTCATCAGGTGTCTCCAGGCGCTCCAAATCGCTTCTTTCAAATCTTTTTCAGAGTCATATTGACGTCCACTGCCATAAACTGATCTTGAAAGAAGACCCCAGACATTTTCAATTGGATTCAAGCCGGGGGAACATGCAGGCCAATCCATAACCTGCGTGTTGGACTCCTGTAAAAATGATCTAGTTGCCTCCGAAACATGAATTGGAGCGTTATCTTGCTGAAATTCATGTTCTTTTGTTTCAACAAAAGGAATGAGATGATCCTTAAGGATTTGGATGTATTTCTGAAAGTCCTGCCTTCCTTTCAAAAGCATCAACTCAGTCTTCCCAAATGCTGAAATTCCTCCCCAGACCATTACAGAACCTCCTCCATGTTTCCTGCTAAAAAAACATCTTTTTCTTTTCTGCCAGTACCATCTGGCCCATCTAGGTTGAATTTTTTCTCATCTGAGAAAATCACGCGTTCCCACCTTTCATTATAATTTTATAACATCGCTTTGGCCCAGAGGAGTCGCTTTTCCTTGTGATGGTTTTTCAACGCTGGAGCTCGCTTTCTGATTTCGTATTTCAGCTGTCCACATGAATTAAGATATGTTGTGGGTGCACTGAACTATCTATGCTAATGTAGGAGCTAGGAGCGGCAACTTCCCTTTTGTTCGTTCTAGTCCTAGTTATATGTTAGGTAGTGTGGATTCGTTGGCGAATAAAGTAGTTGTCTGTAGTGTCTTGGTTTAATCGACTAACTGCGAGTTACAACATTTGGCGACGAGGATGGGATTTGAGGATAAATTTATGTCGATGATGACGATGTTTATTGAAGAAAGTCGTCGACGCGATGAGGAAAACCGCCGACGAGCTGAAGAAAACCGTCGTCGATATGAAGAGAGGGAGGAAAGGTTTCTGCAGCTCCTTCAGTCAATTCAACCTCAGACCAAAGCAGTAACAGCTGTGGAAGGTAAGTCAGACTTACTTCCAGAGCTCATGAGAGTTCACGCAGTTCAGCTATGATCCTGATTCTGGAACACCCTTTTCCACGTGGATGGGGCGCTTCGAAGCTGTGCTGGGTAACCACGGGATGCAGTTGTCGGACCATGACAAAACAGGGGCACTACTGTCGAAGCTCGACTTGGAGACGTACAACA
>MPNW01000173.1:92575-136780 GCA_011800805.1 Hirudo medicinalis | reverse complement strand
TGTCTGCGAAGGAATGATGGTTGCACCTGTCAATTGAAGTGTCGGGGAGCCAATGCGACTGCATCCGGCTGGAGAACCAAACCATATTGCCTCTGTTTTGTCAGGGTTGAGTCGTAAACGATTAGATATAACAGCAGATGCTGATATCATGGTTCTAGTTACGTTATTTGGCTGAGTTCCAGTAGCTGGTAATGCACACACAACATTTCAATACTTAATAAGCTTATGCTTAAAATTTAAAACTAAATAATTTTTTCTGTAGTTGAACAAATATTGCACTGAAAATCATAATTAATTTAATTCTATATTATATATTGAATATTGTGGTTTTTGATAGGAAGATTCATTTTGTGATTTAATTTAGTACAAGGAAAAACACTTTTAATAAATGATGGCAGATAGACGTCGGTATCTAAACAATCCAAATACATTTTATTATGTATTTGAATTATTCACAACAAGTCACAGAGGAAAAACATTACATCATTGATCAAATTTGCCTATCACAGATACTTCAGCATGAAGCTGGGTGATCAAGATAAGACTTGGGCACAAATTCTATGTCCTGTAATTTGCACTTGACACAATGGCTGAAAGGCAAAAGCAAGATGGCTTTCTCCATACCAATGGTTTGGAGAGAACCAAAGGACCACATCACAGACTGTTACTTCTGCATGATAAAGACAGTAGGATTTTCATCTAAGAACAAAGACAAAATTCAATATCTGGTGTACCTTCTGCAATTAGGCCAGTTCCAAATGATGACAACAGTCCTATTCCTGTGCCACCAATGGATAATGCAGTTGAAAATGATAAATCAGATTCATATCAATCCTCACTTGAAAGTAATGATAACTTTGAAGCCACCGTACTTGATAAAGCTCATCTTATTGAACAAGACGAACTCAGCGATTTAGTGAGAGATCTGAATTTATCAAAGGGTAAAGCAGAGCTGCTTGCATCTTGTCTACAACAGTGGAATCTAGTCTACAGGAAATGCAAGAAAAATCAAGAAAAAGCCATCAATTCACTGGACTTAAAAGATGACTTGACAGTGATTAAAATATTTTTAAAAGAATAACTATGAACACTACTTTAGTTATAATTTACTTTTGTTTGTATATGCTCATTGCACAAAAAGGGTCTAATATTAAAATTTGCATAACATTAATTCTGTATGTGATAGAGAAAAATGGTTGGTACCACTGAAAGCAAGATATATACATTTATATAAAACGCACTGTTTTGAAAAAGTTATTGATAAAAAGATTTTTTTTGTTGCATCATTACGATTGCTTTTATCCACAACAAGTATGAACAAGCCCTGATATAAATGCTAAACATAAATATCATAACAAAATAGAAAAAGTAAAATGATAGTCAAAGCTTTGAAAGTAGTTATTAGTTTAATAGTTCTCATGATTGGTTCATGATAACTCATCAACTCATATTCACCGACATGAGGACTGAAACTTTCAGAAAGCAAAGAGACAATGCCTGGACATTGATCAGGCACTCTGAAGGGGAGGAAACCAAGAGATGTCATGGCAACTCGTCGCTGACATCACTTACTGCCATATGGAAAAGCTGCTTGGCTGCTTTGCTGTGTCCTGTGCCGCAGTATGCCATTGCTATGCACTAGCTCCACGCCACTTAATTAAATTCAATAAATATTCATAAAAATATCAAACAAAATTAACATGTTTAGAGAGGTAGTTAAAAAATTAACCTAAGGATTGAATGTTGTGGTTGCCCTGGCGAAAATTTCCTAGTTTCTACCGGTTTGATTAGATTCTGCGCGTTGTCAACAATGAGCGCTGAGGAGGTCTGTTTGTATTTTTCCTGTTTTTTCACAAATTAATTTGGCTTGAATTTGTATTTATTTTGATAGGATCGTTCACCTGGCAGCAGATCTCTGTCGAAATCAAAGTCTCCGGACGGCGCGCCTTCCGGGAACAATTCACAATCACCAGTTAAGTCGAAAAAGACGAAAGCATCAAAGGCTTTGTCAAGGTATAGGAGGAATATGTTTTGTTATTTGCGATCTTAAGGCCAGGAATTACATTTTTTACGTCAATGATTTCTGCTTTTTTTTTTTTTAGATCCAGGACTCCCAAAAGAAAGAAGTGAGATTTTCGCATATTGATATTTTTAAGAATTCAGTAACTAATCTGTTAATTCAGGCATTCCAAGAAGCGTTCGCATTCAAGATCAAGAAGTGGCAGTTATAGATACAGTAGATCAAGATCAAGAGGAAAAAGGGATTCTTATGATGAAAAAAGATCTAGCAGAAGGTATGTAGTTGTTAAATTGAATGATGGATTAAGTTAGGTATCTCTGAATGCTTGCACTTACAAATTTTGAAAATGATGGTGTATGGAAATTCAAAATCTAAACCTGTCATAATGCTTTACTAGGAAATCTTCTATTTGCTTAGGGAAACAAAATAGCTTTGTAAGTTGTTGATTACTTCAAGGGATTACTCAAAGTCCAGATACAGAAGGTCATCAAGTAGGTCTCCATCATCCAGAGGACGCAGGTTCAGAGGAGGGGACAGAGTAAGCATGCTTCAAGATATTTTTGTATAAAACTTTTGCAAACGAATGGTCTGTTTGTCCTTGGTAGGACAATCCAAAGGAGAGTCGCTGTGTCGGCGTCTTTGGGATGAGTTTACACACGGACGAGAGAACGATCCGCGATGTGTTTGAGAGGTACGGACCTCTGGAAGATGTGCAGATAGTTTATGACTACCACACAGGACGATCAAGAGGATTTGCATTTGTTTACTACAAGTACATTGATGATGCTGTGGAGGTAATTTGATCAAATGTTTAAGCAATTTTATCCATAAATAGACATAAGTTCCAAATAATGTTTGAGCAATAAGTGTGGCTTGCAATTCTCATTCAACCTTCACACCAGTTGTAAAAGTTACATTTTCAAACAGTTGAATAGAATTGAAGAATGAAATGAATTTAGTGAAGGTGACGTTAGCATCGTGAATAATGGGGTGAAACTGACGATGGTAGTTGAATTGAAGATAGAGAAATGTTAGCAAAAGAATGAAATTTTGTTCATGAAATGAGAAGATTGGTTAGTCTCCATTACAATGGATGATTTGGTCTATCAGGTGTATCAATTTATTCCTCATTTTGTGTTAGATAGTGCACTAGTAAGATCTTTGTTTTGTTTCTATTAAATGGCAGATAATTCTCATCATGTACTCATTAAATAACCCTGTACAGCTCTTCATTGTAATGTTTCATGGATGGGCTTTTACTAGAATCATGTGTTCTTGCACTGCCTTTAAATGTAATGGTTGAATCTGAGTGTTTGAGGTTTGATACAAAAAAATACTCAAATGTCTTATTATGTTTCTGCAGTTTTCATATTTATTCATTTTGAGACTGATTATTTGCACATTGCATGCTAGCAGTGTTTGATTTATTTAATTTATAATTGAGTTTTGTTTGGGCATTTTTCGTAATGCATGAACCTCCTTTTTGCAAATGTGCCACACTTACTCGAAATGAAAAAAATGTTGATGCAACAGGCTAAAGAGAATGCACCTGGAATGGAGTTGGACGGACATAAAATCCGAGTGGACTTCTCTATAACTGAAAGAGCTCACACTCCAACACCTGGAACCTACATGGGCTTGTGAGTAATTTTGCCCTTTTTGTGCAAGCAGTGGGGAAGTTATCATTGCTGACAAATGATCTTCCCACAGCAAGAATAACAGCTACAGAAGCGGCGGAGGCAGGTATCGCAGGTCTCCATCTCCATACAGGAGGAGTGGAAGATACAGATCTCGTTCGAGATCCATTTCAAGGGGTGAGCCACCCCCTAATGTCATTTTGAATGATAATAATATGCTATCAACAAAATTCATTTTGTTCAATTCACAGGTCGATACTAAAAGTCTACAACGTGTTGAGAGCTCAAGAGCTGTTATCATTATTGTTTTATGTTCACAGCATTGGAAGAAACCACTAAACAGATATAAAACTTTATAGTTAGCTTGTTCATTGGATAATTTTTCAGGACAAATTCCATTGGAATTGTTGACTAATTATCTGCAGATTGATGCAGTCATTAATAAAAGTTGGTTTGTTAACATTAAAATCTAAAATTTGTGTGTCGAATCATGCTCTGATGCTATTCTGTGTACAAACTTTATTTTGGTGGGGTGGCAGTAATGCTCGTGTCAAAATTAATTTTTGTTTGTGTTGGTTGGAGCTGGTTGTTGCCCCTACTTCTGTTTTGGGGCACTAAAATTTTAATGTGTGAATATGATGGTATTAATTGTTGGGGTATCGCCAGAGAATGAGGAATGAGTTGTAATTTGGAAATGCTTTGTAAATTATTTTTGTAGCTATAGTGCAAGACAATGCATTTACTCACGAAGAGATGTTGAAAGTCGTAAACGAATGCTGTACACGAAATTATGTTAAAGAGGTCGAAGATATATGAAGCGCAAAACTTTATGCGAAGTCTGCAAAAAAAGTGGTTAAATGAAGCGTAATTGGGTTGATGTACCCCAGAAAAGTGTTTTGTCAAAGAAGCCGAGACATCGATGTTAGTTAATATGTTGATATTGCTATCATGTTTGGGATTGCAGCAGTATGTCAAAGGTGAATTAATTCTGATCAAGTATAATTAATGTTGTCGCCTCTAGAGACATTACTGGTAACCGTCACCAGAAAAACTAGCTAAGAAGCAGTTATATGGAATGGTTTGCCATTGTTTGTATTTGTTCGACATACTTGATGACTCATGCATCTCAATCAGAAGAGGCCTGGGAATGGACAACCACTGATTAAACTCCCAGGAGTGGATATGGATGTGTCAAACATTTTTTACCGCACAGGTCCAGAAATATTACTCACTTGATCAAATAAGCGAACATTGTGCAAGTAATTGAAAATTGAGAAAAATTAGTCAAATTTCAAACCAGATGTTAAATAAAATAAGATAACATACGCAATCTGTTTCATTGATATATGATTGTGAGAATATCTTACAGCGAATTCCTAACAATTTGTTGTTTGGATTGTTGTCAGACTGGCATTTCACAATTGATCTGGCCCGAATATCATGTGATATACCCGAAAAATGGAATGGATGGACTTGGCGTCACCTTGTGATTAAAATCAACACCAAATAACCAGCCCAGTAAAACATTTTATTCCTTTAAAATCTTTGTGTACAATGTCTTTTAGCTTTGTGAAATTTGTGCAATAAATTATTTAATGTATTATTCAATGTATTATCTGTAAAAAACAAAAGTAACGCTAACGAGCCAGGCTTTGATGCTGCTTTGGAAAGTTTCCAATTTCTCATATTATATATCACTTGCTAATAATTTTTTAATCCGTCGCGAATAATGTTTCTGATTAAGTCAATCATCGATTAAGTCGTTTTATGTAAAATGAAATATTCCTATCAAATAGTGTTCTCAAAACCAAAATCTCATAGCTAATCGAAGCTAACTCTAGAATCTGATATGCATCAATTCAACCAAATGAGTCATACTTTCATCAAACTCCATGAATGAAGAATTCAATGTCTGCTTTGACTATAATTTTGCAGCTTGAATTAAGAATTCTTCAAACAATTTCTTTTTAATTACGATCGTTATTATTAGCATCGTTATTTCTAATACTAGAAATTAATCATTTAAATGTTCACTTTGCTAAAAGACCCGTGAACAATGAATTGTTACTTTTTCTCCTTACCTTTATTTTATAATCACGTTTGAATAATTTAATGCATAGCAAAAGAGAAACTGATTCATTAATTATATGAAATAATGTTGACATTGAGTGTGCGCCTACGTTATAGGACAGTATAAAATTAGTCGGAGAATAGCCAGAAGCCGGATATAGTCGCTTTCGTCGTGGTTTTGTTTCGGGAACACTCTGAGGCAGGTGACCGTCTTCATATTTTTTTCGTCAGCCCATAATTTCAACTTTTAAATTATTCCTGTGGATGTCATTGCAATCGGAATTCAGGGCCTTTTTAATTACTCGTCTTTTACCTGATTTGATTACTTATCCTCCGACTTTTTCAATTTCGTTAATTGATTATAATAAAAGATGATAGACACGCAAGTAATAGAGTAAAAATTTATGTCAGTGTCAGACTTTGTTTATGATTATCAGTCGGACTACTTATGATGTCCCACATACTTTTGGTTTGAAAATTATTTTTATTAAAGTTGGACTCGGTGATAAAACTACTCGAAGTAGGGATAGATTGATGAAACGTAGCATTATAATGCTAATATCGAAATGGCCAAATCCGTTCAATTGATATATACACATTCTATTTAACAGGAAATATTGCTATACAAATTAAAATTAGAAGTGTTTGTTTCTTGGATAACAGTCTTCTTAATTACTACAAAGAAATGTTAACATTAAGTTGAAGTTAAAACTCAAGTTTTGTGTGAAATCGTTGATGGGTCAAAAAAAATCAAATAAAGTAAAGTTCCACTGATTTTGAGTGAAACACATTCTCTTTAGTGACTCATTGTTAACCATGCTGAACAGGCACTGATTTGATGGATCATCTAGCTGTGCATCTGCTAATGTTCTCCACAATCATGTTCCTCTCTATTTTAGCCTCTCATTTGATAAGATGGTTTCAATTTAAATTAAGAAATGCTTAAATGATTTAAGTTTGTAATCTGTGAACATTTAATTTCACATGTTGCCAGCATTTTCAATTTATGACTCTTCAGCAACTGCTTGGCCTGATTAGTTCAATTAGGTGTGATTACTGTGTCATTCTGTTGAATGTGTCTAGGTCCTTGAAACATTCCAATACACTGAGTAACAGTATACAGATTCTATTATCACAAATATAGTAACACATTGTCATGTTAGTATCAAATTACACAGGATAATATTTTGTAAATTACCTCAGAATTTAAGGGAATAACTTCCAAAAAGAAACATGAGCATTCCACATAATTTTTACCTGGAGCCATCCAATCCGGCCCAGAGGCCCCTCCCCACCCCCCCAAAGTTCATCAAGAGGCAGATCTACAATGATCCAGGAGTTTTCAGAATAATTGATGAACATGCAGTCAATGTGAGCTATTTTCATTTCTTCAATTAATTTCTCATTAATTAGAGGAGTTAAAGCTATACTATGATAGTTGTAAGTATTTTTCTCTTTCTATCAATGTTTTCATTCATTCTTTTACTTTTTAAATACTGTCCAAATTATTCTGCATTAAAGTTTGTTTTTTTTTTAAATTTTATCAAACAAAATTAGAATCAAGTGTTTTATTTGTTTATTTAATGTTAGCATTAATATTTGTATGTATTTGTTAATTAATGACTATAAAAGATAGCAGTTTCATAGGGAATGTTGCAGCATCAGAATGCAATATTGTGATCCAAGGCTGGAGGCCTACTTTGAAATGTAGCTTTTCATTCAAGAAACTACTCAATGAATAATTGTAACTGAGTAGCTAGAAGTTAACTCAGACTTAAGAGCAACTGCCTCTGAATAAGATGAGGAAATGTCAAGAGATGTCATGTAAATTTTTGTGTCACAAGCTCTTCAAAATAACTTAGCAACTTCATTACTGAATTAATAAATCTAGTATTGAAAGAATTTATTCTATGAGTTAATGAGTTTATGAGTTAATCTCTTAGGTATTATTCCAAAGGTGTCTGTGAAGCTCTCTCTGGGAGGCTTGTTGTAATGTGCCTTACAAGGGATATAAAATATTTTAATGTATATAATATTTTACTGATATGTTCTTGTTAAGCTGTACTACAACAAGATGCAATTATATGCTTCATCATCCTTTTCAAATAAACACAAATTTCAATTTTGTGGATGATAAATCATCTATGTGCAAAAGCAGTTGTTGAGGGGACTTGCATTATAAGTTAATAATTTTTTTAGTAATTTATATTAACTAGTTGGGAATTTGTTTATTTCTGTTCAATTTCTCAAATATTCCTGCAACAGAATTGAGTAAAAGTCACCCAATAATGGAACACTAAACTTAGTAGTGCAGTAATATTTGCATTGATCATTCTCATTTTATTTTCACTGTGAATAAGTGATTGTGTGATAATTGAAATTAAATTCTGGTGAATTATTTGCAGGAGGCCAGGACAAATTACAGGAACTTTAGAGAGTTGATGTGGAATTTGGTCTTTAAGAAAAATTGGAATGATCTTGAGAAAGCCAGGTCTGAATTCATGATTTCTGTTATTTCAACAATTCTATCAAGTCAAGGGATTTTTCAAATCAATTGAAACTTGATGCAGAGCAATCTTTCGATGGATGACCACCAAGAATCTCTTCACGATCATGTTCGATAGCGAACTTCCAGGTTCTCCTGAGCAAGTCCTTGGTGCCTTCAAGGATGGAAAAACTACTTATGCCAAGATCTTTGAATGTCTTGCAAGGTTTGTTGATTATTTGAAGAAAAGTTGGAAGCTGATTGGAGTTTATTAGTAATTGATGTTTGCATGAAAACATTTTTTTAGAACCATTTTGCATAAACCGTAATTTTCGCTTATAAAACACATTGCAGCTATGCTGGTCTTCACTGTGTTACTCTGTCTGGTTGGGCAAAAGGGGTCGATTACAAACCTGGCATGCCCATAACAGCCACACCTCCAAATCATAGTTGGAATGCCGTTTACATTGATAAAAACTGGCAACTGATAGACTGCCACTGGGCAACCAGATACCTACAATCAGAAAGGAACACTCCGGAGAACCTGGTGTATGAATACGATGACTTCTACTTCCTCACTGAACCTGGCATGCTCATTTATAGTCATATGCCTGAGGACCCCCAG
Organism: Hirudo medicinalis; assembly: GCA_011800805.1. Lineage (NCBI taxonomy): Eukaryota > Metazoa > Annelida > Clitellata > Hirudinida > Hirudinidae > Hirudo > Hirudo medicinalis. The sequence goes on along the minus strand of MPNW01000173.1, from coordinate 127,943 downwards.
TGGCAACTTCTCCACCCTGTGAGATCAAGGACAGAGTACGAGGAGTATCCTCTCGTCAAGTCCTTTTTCTTTTCCATTGGCATGCAATTCCTGCAGCAGAACAGGGGATTGGTGTTCACTAGGAGAGGTGTAGTCACCCTGACTCTAGGTTTCACTCAGCCAACTGCCTTCACATTCAAGCTTGTTAATGCTGATACTGGCTCTGAGTACCATCAAGGCACTCTATTAAAGAGGTATGTCATCCAGGAAACCACCGAGAACAGAGTAACCTTCTACTTCAGATCACCAAGGGAAGGAAATTATTACATCACCATGTTTGCTCAACCAGTGGCAGACAAGCTGAGAGTTGAGAATGTCTTCAAAGCTGCTTGTGAATACAAAATCATCTGTGACCATGCAGCCCCTGATGTAAAACCCTACCCACTCTGTTCTGATGCCAACTGGGGAGCAGGTGCTCCAGTCAAGCAATATGGACTCACTACCAACTGGAAGACCGCACTCCTTCATGCACCAAATGGCAGGGTAGAACTGAGCTTTGCAAAAACTCGTGATGTTAGAATCTTTGCAAGATTGGTGAAAGATGATTTAGATGAAGACACTTTGGAGAATGCAGTGTCTGTTGTAGAACAGGAAAATATGGATTATGTAACGGTCGTTTTGCCTGCCTCTGGTGAGTACGGACTGGAAATATATGCCAATGAGCCAATCAGAGAAGGCGACACCTATACACATATTTGCCAATATCTTGTTTCATTTTCGGACAAGGATTTTGCTGCAGTTTATGGCCAAGTTTTTGACAGATCTGATCTGGCTTATGGAATGCAAGCAGCACCTTCCATGTACACAACACCTGGAGGTCAATTTGGCACTATGCCCCTTGCTGGTGCAACCAGATATGGTCCCCAAGATCAAGGTAGATATCTGCCTGGTGGAAAATATCCTGCTGGTGGTCAGACCCAGGACTGGGAAAGCAATATGTACCAGGGCCAGGGTGGCCAGGGTTACCGTGGTGATTTTGAGGGAGATGGATCAACATACAGACAGCAACAAGGAAGTGTTAGTACACAATGAATGAATCATGAAACCATAGTTTTAACTTCTGACCAATCAGAAATAATGATCATTTTATATTAACAGCAACTGTACAATGCCGACGGCCAAAGGACGGGTCCGTTACGTCCCGGTCAAAGGGAGGACTATCCCCCTGATCTTCTTAACCAATCTTACCAACAGCAACAGAGAACTCCAGGTTTGAAAATTTCCATATTTTTAGAGTTTTGAATATGTTAATAGTTTAAAAAGCTTTTTGAATATTTATCAAATGATTACCATATTTATCAGCTTAATTTTAATAGCGGAGTGAAATCTTTGAAGTTACTTTAGATGAAAGAGTAATTTCAATAATATAAATTCTAAATTGCATTCTATCTGAGGTCATTTAAGTATTCTTTCAAATGTAGTAGCTCTCTTGAATACACAAATAATTGCTTAGCTGTGATTTACCCAAACAACACTATGAATAATTGTTTAGCTGTGAATTAGCCAAACAACACTATCGTGTGTCAGCATTATTATGCTGAAAAAAGATAAAGATAATAACTTTATCTTTTGTGTGCCATTCTTGCTTAAATACTGATGTGGACTATCTTTTATTCTCATGGTTTGCAAATTCTTCTTTACTTTTATTCTTTACCAACCTATTTCATCAAGTGAAATAACATAAATGGTTCATTATAAAATTGTTTATTCTGCTTTCAGGAACTGGTGAATATATGGGATATGAGGCTGGTAGAGCAGGGTATGGTGCTGGTGACCAGAGGGTCATGCCACAAAATGGCAACAGACCTGCCTATGGTGGAATACAAGAGGGACCATATGGAGAATCAAGGGAAGGACTTGCAAGAGGTGCAGGTGGAGAAGGTTTGTGTTGGAATGATTTTCATTTCAATGAGCCTCTCATTGTGATCTTTATGATGTTGCTTTCTATTTTTCATGCTTCTTTATTCATTTCACTGATTGCTAATTCGGATTGGATTTAAACATCTGATGCTGCTACTATTAATTATCATTGTCGATGATGCTAACAGCGAGAGAGTTATTGGAGCACAGCATGGTTGATATTTGAAGTGTGATTGGTTGCATTGTATGATGTTATTGGTCACATTCTCTGATAGGTGAATATCAAGAAGAGAAGTTGAGAGATTAAAGTGTTGCTGAGAGTTTGTGTGTGTGTGTGTGTGTGAACATTCTAGTTTTGGAATTCTGCTTTGAGATGACTGGAGTGTTGAGTGTTGAGAGAATTACATTCCACAGCAGCTTAATTGGGACACTGGAAGCTGTCAGATGTTTATTGTTGTGCACTTGTGTACTTGTGTTCTTGTAACAGGTTGAAGAGTAACTGTAGCATTTGTGATGTGTGCCATTGCGTATCATTGTGCATGCAAACAGAAAAGGAATTATTTAGATGGAGTGTTTGATCCCTGTGTGCAACCAGTCATTAATTCCTGATAGAAGGAGGAAGATGTTGAATGTGATGTGTGGGTTTGACTGTGTTTGGGTGACATCCCAGGGATTTAATTGTGTGAAAATTAACAACTCTTGAGAGAAATAATTCCTAGAAGTATTATTATGAGTGTTCTTTCTCGAAATGTTAATTTTTACAGGAAATGCAGACCGCTTTAAAGTTTCAACTGTCAATTGACAGCTTTGTTCACTTGCACCACACCAGCTTCTTAAATGTCAAAAATGCTTGAAGGAGTTTGAAACTAAATGAATTCATGACTCCTCATGTGTTTACATTTCACTTCACAATTTAATATTTAAGCAAATATATGTAACCATTGATCTGCTTCACGGTCATGATGTAACTCCAGGTCATTATAGGGGCATGTATAATGCTTATGACAGGGCGTGGACTTCTAACCTACCTCGTCCAGGTACTTTCACCTTTCACTTGCTTGCTTGGTTTCTTCTTTCTTTTGCTTTTATTTTCATTTTTTCAATTTCTTATGATTTTCCAATTAAATTTGTTTGTTGTTTGTGCTTGTGTTGGCACTTGTAACGTTCGGAACCCAACAACAGACGAATCCTCTCGAAAACCCCTTGAAATTGTCTATGTGACCAACATCACTGAGAAGGTAGGACAGCAAGGTGGAACTGCTACAGGACCCAGCAAATCTCAAGGTTGTTTAAATGCTCTTTGTTACCTAATTTTTTATTATAATGCTGTAAAGTGCCATTCAAACCAATTTTGTAAGATAGAAGTCAGCATTTATGTAAATTTAAACTTCAGAAAACATGGGTGACGGGTCGAGCAGGAAACCGGTGGAGATAGTGTATGTTCCTGGTGCTGGACAAACAACTTCAGTCACTTCTGGAGCCAAGAAGTCACCAAAACCTCCACCAAAAGGTGAATTACCATCATTTTCATATCATCACTTCTAAAACTGAAGTTATTGTTTTTATTGCTAATCTGTAGTTTTAGTATTTACATAAATGCTTTCAGAAATATAAAAATAACTTACTGCTTTTATTTATCAAGGTCTGTATTTGACTTTTTAATTTAAAAACTCTGAAATGTTTACAATGTAAAACATTGCAGCCCCCCACAAGTCAGACCTGGATTTCAGCACAACTTCATCCAAGCCATTCCAAGGAAGGCCAGGTAAGTGGCAGATGTTTAGATTCTGTTCGTGCAGATCATTCATTTTCTGGATTCTCTTGCAGGTCAACAGGGCCAAGGTGACGGCGGTCAGTCCTTACAGTTTTCATCTACTTATGCAAAAGGTCTCGATAAACATTTATTTGATTTAATGTTATTCATCATCTTATTGTGGATCGTCGACGTCAAATGATCAGACTGCTTGTGACAATTCAGAATTACATCCTGGTATTTGTTGCTATGATACAGCCTGCGATGAAGTCTATTAACTGTGAGGCAATTAGCTTGTCAAAGCCTCAAATACTAGGTGATCTAGTCATTACCTACTCCAATGAGATGATTGAGTCGATGTCTGTTCAAACGTGTTAACAGGCTCAAATATAAACAAAGTGAATATATTCTCAATTGAATTTTTTTTTAGCTGGCAACAAGCAAGATGCCACCAGGACCTCCATTTTGACTGGAAGCAGAATTCCAAGTGGAAACTCTCAGCACGGTAATCACTCGGACGTTTCAATTTACATAGTACAAGTTGTGGAATGCTCATAAGTGTCCTTATGTTCAATGTAGATGTCTGATTGTGAACAGGATCCAGCATAATTACCAAATAATTGTCACTTAAAGCAAAACTGCAAATTGAAAGCAATCATCATTCCAGCCCATTGGAACAATCATTGATGATTTGTTATCATGTTTTACATATGATAACATACGATACACATCATACGCACGATAAACGTCTTACATATGATACACATCATACATACGATAAACGTCTTATGCAAGATAAACATCATACACATGATACAGGTTTACTGGGAGATGACTTTCCTCCTCCACCTGATGCTGGTGCCTACAAGCAGCAATATGGTAGGATGCTTGGATGGATCATAAGTTACACATATCTTAGAATTCACCATCCTTTAAACATAATAATATTTGCTCAACTTTTGACACACAGCAAATTAATGACATGCCAATCAGTTTTTCACAAACTGATGGTTGAAGTTTGAGAAAAGTTGTGATACTCACTTTGTCATGCTTTTATTTAGTAAAAGATCTATTGATAGATCCTTACAATAATGAGCATGCCTGATATATAATGCTACTTCTGACATTGGACTCCGCCACAGGCAAATCTGCCTACCAGCCGGTGACTTCCTATCCTTTCGGCGGCGACATCAGCGAGGCCGACCAGTTCGCTCCCATCGGCCCGACCGAACCGGAGCAGGAATACAAGCCCCACCCTCAAAAGACCTACACCACCACCGTCACCATGAAGGCTCCTGCCAACTTCAAGCCCATTCCCCTGGAACAAAATGTGGCTCCAAAACCGGCTCCACCGGCCGTACCTCCGAAGCCTTTTAAGGACACCAGCGTCTTTCAGAACGTGGATCTGCATGCTGTCGAAGTAAGAACATATACAATGTCATCTGAACTGCATATTTGGAAATTATAAGAATATTAAAAAAGCTGATAATAGTTCATGCTTTGAATAAATATAATGTTGGAAAATAAATATTCACAGGTTTCCAAAGAAGAGCATAAGAGCTTCAGAGATCTGGTGTGGCATCTCATTTATGCTCGAGAGATAACTAATGAACTGGAGAAGGCCAGGTTTGAGAATATATAACTTAAATGGTGTTACAAATTACATCATGTTGTCCATAGGGATGCAAGTCGTGCCGCAAGAGTTGATGCTGATTTTGAAATATTTGTTTTTGTGCCGGCAGAGCCATTTTCCTTTGGTTGTGTTCGAAAGACTTGACCAAGTTGAACTTTGACACTGTTCAGAAGGGATCACCAGAAGAAATTTTGATGAACTTGCAAAGAGGCCAAACAACTTATGCAGTAGTATATGAGATTCTTTGCAGGTATTTATACTCTAATCTATTCTCCTCTTCAGCATCATGTGTAATTTGCTAATTACCACAACAGTTATGCTGGGCTCCATTGCAAAACCATCAGTGGATATGCCAAGGGAGCAGAGTACAAACCAGGCATGAAATTTGTTGGAGAGCAAGGTCAGCATTCATGGAATGCTGTGTTGGTCAATGGAGCATGGAGACTGGTGGATTGCCACTGGGCAGCTAGGAGACTTGTGGGCAAGAAAGTTAGATGTTTTGTCATTTCAAATTTCTGCAAGTCATTATTGATGCAATATTAGGATAAACATTTGCTCGTTTTGATAGAGAATTATTATCGAACAATGGCATGAGATTATTATCTTGCAGAAGTTTAATACGAGTAAATTTGAAGATTAATTCTGACCAATAAAGAGGAGATTTTAAATATTCAGGTGACGGCCGAAAATGTTCGATACGAGCTCGACGAATACTACTTCATGCCCGACCCTCACCAACTCATCTTCACTCATTTCCCTGATGAAGTCAATTGGCAACTTCTGGAAAGATCTATCTCTTTGGCTGACTTTGAGAATCTGGTGCCAGTGAAATCTGCATTCTTCAAGTATGGACTTCAGATCTTGGGACACAGGGAAGCAGTTATCAGAGCTAAACAGGAAGTGACCATCAGAATTGGATGCCCTCCGTTTAAGGTTTTCACTGAACTGTGCCTTCGTTACGCTCATGCTCTCGTCATGTTTTACATTTAATCTTAAATGAGAGTGCATAAACTTCATCTCCAATGTGACATGACATTTGTAAATGTTGTACAGATGCAGTCTCTTGCTTTTACTTTCACACTCACTCAAGAGGATGGCCAAGAAGACTACAGAGGCATCAAGTTGAACAGGTTTGGCATGCAAGAAATGGTGGACAATGTGTCTTTCTTCACCATAAGACCTCCAGAGAAGGGATCGTACAGGTTGATCATTTATGCAAAAGATCTCGATCAACAAACCAAGGAGGGAGTGTATGGAGGAGTGTGCGAATATGAACTATTGTGTGAGGAGGGGCCAGTAAAACCACAACCATTCCCACCATGTGTCCATACCAGTTGGGGTCCTGGTGATAGTGCCACCAAATACCATTTGACACCTCTTCAGAAAGGTGCAATCTTCAGCACCGTGCAAGGATTGGCAGAAGTTAGATTTGGAACACCAAAGGAACTTCGATTTACAGCCAAACTGAAGAGCAATGACAAGGATGAAAAGGCTCTCTCTGGCTATGTGATGCACAGAGTTGTGGGTGATGTTGCTGTTTTCACCATCAATGCCCCCCATAGAGGAGAATTTGGTCTTGAAATTTATGCCAATGATCCTGAAGCAGATGGCAACTCTCTCTATCATGCCTTCCAATATTTGATCCTTTGCAATGAATCTGTGACCAATGTGGAACCTCTGCCCACTTTGCCCAGCGGTTATCTCGGCCCTCAGCCGATGTTCAAGAAGCTCGGACTGTCGACCACCAGTCATGTCGATCCATACATTCAGTGCGATGGTGGAGAATTGCAGGTTAGCTTCGGGCTTAGCCAGCAATTGAGAGTAACCTCCCAGCTGTTGTTTGCCTCCAACAACAGAGCTGATGATGTTTCTGATTTTGTCCTTCAGCAGAGCAGGGCTGATAAAGTGATTCTCTTCATTAGATTACCCAAAACAGGTCTTTACAAGCTACAGATGTATGCCCTCCCATATGCCGACAGCAATGAAAACCTGCCCGGAGTCTTCAACTATTTGATCAGTTGCATAAATACGAAACAGGGACGGCCGCCTTACCCGAAGCAGTACGGCCAATGGAAAGAGGGCTGCTTCCTGCACGAGCCTCTCGAAGGGACTCTCCAGAAAGTCTCTCAGAAGTTTGTTGTTGAAGTCCCAAAGGCAAACTCTGTAGCCATAGTTATTGGGGACGACTGGACGCAATTGGAGCAGAAGACAGCAGGAGTGTGGGAAGGTGTTGTGGATCTGAACAAACACAGAGGAAGGGAGCTAAAAGCAGCTCTTTGTGCCAACTTTGGAAATGTCAAGGCCAGCTACAGCACTCTGCTCGAATATTCATTGTAGGTGAGAAGTTCCATGGCAGTCCCATTCCCGAACTACGATTCGCTCTGCGTTACTTGAAGCAGTTGGAATTTTTAGCGTCGCGTTTTAACTTATCGCTGATTTGTTATTTTTAACTGACTAAGTTTTTAAATGTTATGCTTCTGAACATGATTTGCTTTCATCCTCATGCCCAGCCAATTGTTGTGGATGTCCTAGAACTTTCATAATTTTAGTTTCACTATTTTTTGTCTGAAAGCGGAGCATTTAATCAGAAAAAACCTTTTTAAAATTTGTAAAATGTGGCTTAACGCAGCAGCGGCTTTAGTCTCGAAATGTGGCGAGTGCCTTATTCAAGTTCCCACTGAATTGGATAACTTTTGGCCTTCATTTGCTGGTCATTGAAATAAAATATCAGGTGTTGAAATCAGCTTTGTTGTCAAAATCTTGGCATGTTCCCATGTAGTTCAAGAGTTGTTTCTTGATGTTTGGCAGTTTACTCATGGTGTAGGAAATCTCTGCATCTCTTAAGTTGAGTAGCATGTGCAGTATTTCATCAAGTTCCATTAAAACCTACAACAGGCCAATGATGAGCTAAGGAGTTTGTTGGTGGGTACCCGGCAAACGACCTTTACGTCGAGTACCCTGATGTCTTCACCCACTGAACTCATCTTGGATGTGATGTCTTGAGTGACCAAATGTGCGGTGTCTGCCTCGGTGCACGTGTTTATCAGTTGCGACTTGAAAGACTCGAATGTCCTCAGCAGGATTGACTGCTGAAACAGTTTATTGTGATGCGGAAAATATTATAACGTTATCGTTTTCTGTTATTTGTAGTGGTTTCTCCCGACTTACCGTTCGCTGGAATTTTATTGAGTCGGACGTGTTAGTCCTTCGTTCGAGACTGCTCAAGCTTGAAATTTGAATCTCGGTGAGGTTTCTGCTGATTGAAACAATTACGCTCAAATGGTCGAATTTCCTTGCGGAACTGGATAGCACCGATCTGAGCTCGGATGCGAGAGACTCCTTTTCATTTGACTGATGATTCATGGATGAATCAACATTGGTGATGTAATAGGTGATGATTAGATTAAAGTTAATATGTCAACTAACATCATCGAGACGAGATCTAAGCAAAATTAGTTTGCAGCATTCTATCCATTCCCCCATTCGCAAAGCTCTTCCTAGTGCCTGTTCATATTTTAATGATTTACCATCGTCAGAAGGTCCGACCCTAGATGTGGCTTGTTGGCAGATGACCTGTAGAACGAATGATAAAGCAATCGTTGATGATGACGATGGTGATAATGATGGTGGAGATGGTGATTTGAGCTTCTGACTTGATCTTGATCTAAAGAGATTTTCAAGTCCTCTGACCAAGAGTATTGTCTGAAGAACTTTTTAACCCTACATAAGAACATACAATTTCGTTTCAATGAATCGTCATGCAATGGTTATTCACACCGAAGTCTCATTATTTAATTTATAAGCGGAATGTAAGCGAGACAAATTATAAGAATAAAATTACATATTGAAAGCAGTAACAAGTCAATTAATTGATGATCTCCACAAAATCTGCAGTTACTTTTGGTCGGGAAGGGAAATATAAGTTAATAGTAATTTCTTCCTCAGTTCGACTAAGTATCCTTTATTTTCAATAAAGAACTGTCAAACAAATAAGGATAAATAAAAAACTGAACAGCAACGATATATCAAATTGATGCTTGATTAAATTTTAATTCATTTAAATTATAAATGTGTAATAAAAATAATGACAGAAAATATATAAAATATGAACATCTCCAGACATATATTTGTCAGGAAATTAATGACTTTAATGAAATTAATTTCTCTGACTTTTATTTCTATGGACTCTTTTTTCATGAGAAAATGTTGAAGCATCATCGTGAAGCCATTTTCATTCTTAATTATTTCGTGGATGTTCCAAAATATTTTCACAAGATCTGCTGAGTTGTCCTCATCACCAAACAGGACTCCTCCCACTATAACCTCATCATTTGCATAATTTGACAGTAAATCATCTCTCACTACACCAGTGAGGAACAAAATTATTATAAAGTCAGATAATTAAAAACTTAAATTAAAAAAATTAAATGAGCTACTTAAATATTCTAACCAACGGAGGCGTAGAAATGAAGAGCTTCAACAAATCGATTATTAGGTCCACTTATGACGTAGCTTTCAGTCCAATGAATTGTCGACAGGTAAGGATCCCCAAGTAAAAACCACGCCCCGTCTATCGAGTTGCTGACTGAGATCTTTAAAATTTCAAGTTTAACAAGTACTGCTGATTAAAATTATTTCGGTTTTAAAATAATGAACGCCGTTTATTTGTCTAATCATTAATTTCAAAGCGTAAATCCTTAGAAATAATTTGTTATTCATTTTTTTCTCAGATTGTTTTAGAAATTCAAAATATTTAAGTATGTGCTTAAATGGTCAAAATGGATCCACCAGGGGAGTATTTAGAACACTTCGGCGGGGGGAGAGGAGCGCGCACTGGAATCAGTGGCGGATTTTGGGCTTGGAGGGGGGCATACAGCTACTAATATTTTAGTCGTAAGTCGTAAATTATTGGAATTATTATTGGAATATAAAAAATCTAAAATATTATATATTTTTTCTTAAATTTAAAAAATCACGGGGGCATAGCCCTCCCTTCCTCATTCCCTAAATCCACCTCTGAACGACACAAATTTTAACTGATTGTGTAAAATTCTGCTCGTTGGTTCACCTGAAATGACGTCTGCCTGTCACCATGTTTCGAAATCAGATGCTTCCTCACAGCACCAATTACTTCATCCAAGTGATCACCTGCCAACCAGTCAGAAACGAAACCATTCTCTGAGATTTCCCATTATGAATAAATTTTCAATTTAAAATTGTTTTATGCAATGATTGAAATTGTAAAAGAACACCGTTTGCATCACAAATAGAAGACAATTTGCATTTGCTTGATGAATCTATAAATTGATGCTGACCAACTGTTTCAGCATTAACATTAGTTTCATTGGATTCACTTTTGTTCACATTCTCTTTACTATCTTGAGAGCATCTGATTTCTAGTTCCATCCTTAAATGATAATAATTTATGGTGCCATATTGGTGACCACGAATGCCGTCAAAGTCACTTACTTGGCTGCATATTCTGAACACAGCCCCAGGACGACTGATTTGAGACATTTTCTTGTTTTCATTTCAAACGATTCGTGCAACAAATCGCTTATGAATTCAACCAAATTCATCTTCAATGCATACTGCAACATTTGATTATATTATTATAAATTTTGTATTGCATTACATTTACATTGCATATTACATTTATAATAGAAGCAATGTTTTATTTAACAAAAATGATTTGTAGTGAATATGTTTAATATCACAATCGATCTGCCTCTGTAAGACTGAAGTGATGGTCGAAGGATGGCAAAGAAAGTGGTGCTTCATGAAGAAGTCCGTCATTCCAAGACAACTTGTGACCTATTTTTAATTGTTTGATTGTGTAAATGTTTAATGTTTTAATTAAATAACAATAATATCAAAATAAACAAATGAAAATGTTAAATATTTTATTTACCGATGGTGGTGTAGTTTAGGCTCGTTGATGCTTGATTGTTAAACTTTTCATTGAGAGCCTGGAGATGTGAGAACACGTTTGGTGAAGAATTTTCAAATTAATCTTCATGTTCCATACTTTGTAGAAGTTATTTATGATGCAAAACCAATTTTAATCAAAGATTATTCAGTAATAGGACTATTTAAATCCAATGCAAACATGCCACACATGTTACAATATTTGCAACACTTAATCCTCGTTATTTAATGAAAATATTAAAACTTCAAATAATAAAATAAAATAAAATAAATATTAAAACGTCAATAGTTTTTATATTATATTATATTTTATTATAGTCAAAAGTTTGAATATAATCTGAACAAACGTGAAACTTGTCTAAGAGTTGCTCAGGTGATGTAAAATACATGATGCCATCAGTTTCTAATGTAAATGTAGTTCATTTATATACCGCCATGTGTACATCGTCAGAGGCGCTTTTTGTTGTTTTTGTTGTTTTTATATAGCGTTCCTTCCCAAAGGCGCTTGTGGCAGTGCAGGCTGGGTTTCGAACACGACACATTACGGCTGTTGTCATTACCGCCATATGAAGGAACGTAACTCATTCGCCCAATCAGCACGCCTGATTCTAATGCTAAATGACATTCATTGATCAGAAAAACAAATTCTAATTCAGATAGAGATATGGTAATATGACATGTACAGCATATATAGCAAAGTAGGACCTGATGCAAAGATGTGAATTGATCGAGTGATGAGAGATAAGAAGCCCTGAGGTAAGAGGAGAGATTCTTCAGCACGGTAACGAGCTGTCAATCATCAACAAATATAATTTTTTTAAATCCAAATAATAAATAAATTATGCAGAAGTAATAAAAATATGTCAGTTATGATAATGATACCTCAATGGATGGTTGTATGATTTTTAAGCTGATTTTATTAAGGTATTTCTGAATGCATTGATTGAGTGAGAATTCTTCTTGAATGCTAAAAATAAAATAACATATAAAAATAAAATAACATATAAAATCATTAAAGGTAGCTAATGTTACAAACACATAAAAGGTCAGTAATAGGTGTCTGATGCTATGCAAATGGCGCATTATAAATTAACTATTATTAATAATAGAGAAAAAATTCGAGAAAGGTCTTTATGGTGTTTTCTTCTTGATCAGAGTTCGCCAGGAAGTTTTTGAGGTGGGGCAATAAGTCACTTTGAATCAATTCCTGCACATTTAATGAATTGTTTTCCATGAGGTCTGCNTCACTACCATCATCGTCATCGTCATCATCGTCATCATCGTCATCATCACTCGTCATCATCATCATCATCATCATCATCATCATCATCGTCATCATCATCATCATCATCATCATCATCATCATTAATGTTACAAATATATAAATCATCGTCCAAACTTTAAGAAAGAGTAATTGTTATTCGAATTTTTGAAGATAATTTACAGCAGTTGAGTTGAATTTTAATTCGTTTTTTGCAAACAAATTACAAAATAAGTTGTAAATACTTGTAAATATTCAGAAATGATTCCAGTTGCCTCAGATATTCTCCCAACAAATCCTGCAACATTTTCTGAGGAACATTCTGTGTTGATGACCGTTTAAACAAATTTAAACAAAAATATTTTTACTCTGATTTAGTTATATTTATTTTTTTGTGGATATTTAAAAAATTATATTAGTTACAGTAATTATTATAAGCCCCATTAAATTATTTGTACTTAAAAGTTCCTCTTAAACCTCCTCCTTACAATGCGCCTAACGAAGCTCATATAATGTGAACATCGTACAAGTGTTGCTTGTTAGAAGTTCTTGAAGCCTCGAGCAGCACGACACCGACAAGTAACCGGCGAAATAAAATGGAGCTCAAATCTGACCTCAACTCGAACTTTGTGGAACTTGTAGATGCATTCCCTGATGTTCTTGTTGCTTGTTTGGAGAGCAAACAACTCCAGTGAAGAAGAGTTCACAGCGTGCATCTGCTCCACGAGAACTGCAGCTTTATTTTCATCGTCACCAAGTTCTGTGAGCAGGAGTTTGTAGTGGAGGAACTGCCAAAGTTCCTCCTCAAGGCTGCACTTCTCCACGATAAGTAATCTTCGGTTAATTAATTTTTAAATGATTAGTTTGTTGACACTATGTTAAATGACGAAGCCTTATAAATGAACTATTATTATTTATAATTATTTAAAAATATAAACAATATTTTCGAATATTTATTTATATCAAATAAACAATATTTTTAAATATTTAATTTCCAGCATTTGTTGAAAGGAAAATATTTCTGAAAGTTTAAACTTTAGTTTTTTTCGAAGATAGTTTCTGTTTAAATCGTTGCAGGGTTCGTTCCCTAAAAATGTAAATATTAAATAAAGTAATTTCTAATATTTATTATAAAATAAACGTCATCATCGTCGTCGTCGTCATCATCATCATCATCATCATCATCATCATCATCATCACGCTTGCTTGAAAACCTCACGTTGAAAGAAAAGTTTGGCGAACAGCTCCATGTGAGATCTCTCCACGAATATTCCTTCCGCCATCGTGGACAGTGGATTTTCCACGAAATGATGAATTCTACAACGATGCTTCGTTTGTTTTCCAACGAGATGCTTTTATTGCTTGTTCATTTAATGCTTCAGTAAGTAGGTAACAATAATCAATATTAACATCCATTCGTGCATCATGTATAACATCATATAACATTGCACAACATCCATTCATGCATCACATGTAACATCCATGTATGACATCCACTCATGCATCACATATAACATCCATGTATGATATTCACTCATGCATCACATGTAACATCCATGTATGACATTCACTCATGCACCACATATAACATCCATGTATGACATTCACTCATGCATCACATATAACATCCATGTATGACATTCACTCATGCATCACATATAACATCCATGTATGACATTCACTCATGCATCACATATAACATCCATGTATGACATTCATGCTTCACGTATATCCTACATTGTATAACATTCATTCAATCAGCACGTGTAACCTTTCCAATCCTTTGTTTTCAACAAATGAAAAAAAGAATTCGATTTTCCCAGGTTTGAATGTCGTCTTCAACTCATCCAACGAAAACATGACCTGTCATTGGTTGAAAGGCATCCCGTGATGTGAACAAACAAACAAACAAACAAATAAATAAATAAATAAATAAATTAATTAATTAATTAATTAATTGTTTGCAACAATCAATGGCAACATCACCTCAACTGAGACTGTCTTCCTTCCTTGCAGTGTTTCCATCAGCACATTCGTCCACTTGTCCTGAACATTTGCAACATTCGCAAGTCAATTCCTTGAACATGCCACTCACAATTCTTACGAAATGTTGGAGAAATATTGTTGCGACAACATTAATCATTGAGAGTTCAGTCAGTACACGTGGTTCGATCAATAACATAAATGAACGTAATCATTTTAAATTGAAGTTGAGATAATAAACATAATATTTAAAACATAAATATAACAAAATAAAATTCAAAACATGAATTTAAATATTAAGATTAATTATTAACGTTGTGCGTTGTTTTCGAGGAAGATTAATTTTAAAGGTAATTTTGTAATAATGTAATATTGTAGAATAATATAGTATATAATAATAATAATAATAATAATAATAATAATAATGATAATAATAATAATAATAATAATGATAATGATGATGATGATAATAATAATAATAATAATGATAATATAGTGAATAAATATAAATTTTATAATTTAATCACAATTTAATTATACAATCATTAAAAATATTGAATTGAAAGCATCCTACATCACCTTGTGAGTCATCAGTTCAGAGAGAGGCAACCTCAGTGGAATCCACTGGTCGTCTTCGTTCTTCAATGTGTGAATGTCTGATAATGGTTATTATAGTTGTTGTTGTTGTTGTTGTTGTGACGGTGGTAGTGATGACTATGACGTTGATGATGATGATGATGATGACGATGATGACGTTGATGATGATGATGATGATTAAAAATACCGAGAAGAAAGTGATGGTCGAAATGATCGAAGTTGATCAAGAATTTGATGAAAACCAACAACAACTTTCTCAGCGCCTGAAAATTCAAGAAGAACTTGGATCCTCATCCATTCGTTGGATGAAAAATGTTGAAGATTAAATAGAATTACAATAATAATAATAATATTATTATTATTATTATATTAATATATATATAATATATATATAATAATTTATATTAATATATATATATATTAATATATTAATATATATATAATAATATTATTACTATTATATATAATATTATTATTAGAATATTATTATAGAATAATAATAATATTATTATTATTATATTTAATATATAATTTTTTATATTTATATTAATATATTTATTATTATTATATTTATGTTATAATAAAATAAAAATGAAAGATTAAAATATCAATATTCAAAAATAGCATTAAAGGATAATTAAATTCTTATTACCACTTTTTCATTGGAAGTGTGGACAACAAAATGGACCCTCAATGCGACTGAGGCAACCACCCCATACAAACTCCCTTCAAAAACTGCAGGACCAACGAGAGCAACAGCCGATTGAACCTACGAATTCAAATTATTTTGTTTCATGCAGAAAGTTAAAGAAACATAACAAATAAATAATATTCAACAATATTATGCCTCCAATATCAAGTTATTAAATGTCAAGCATAAACATTCACGGACATACGTCTTCATCATCATCATGGCCGGCATGTTCTTCAAGGAGTTTTGCAACTTGTAAGCACATCCAACGATACTTGAGCACACGTTCGACCTTCACCTTCCTGAGCACGAATTCGAAACCAAACAGCGACCCGCACTCACTCCTCGAAAAACACCTCCACAGAGGATCCCTCAGGGTCTTAAAAACTGAAAGTCAATCATGTTCAGCCGAGTTTATTTTATGTGCTCTTGAAAGGTGTTTGTGCTGTCTGTGTCGTTTGTGTTTTGTATGGTTTGTAGTGTTTGTGTGGTTTGTATGGTTTGTGTGGTTTGTATGGTTTGTGTGGTTTGTATGGTTTGTATGGTTTGTGTGGTTTGTATGGTTTGTGTGGTTTGTGTGGTTTGTATGGTTTGTATGGTTTGTGTGGTTTGTGTGGTTCTTCCGCTGCTTGAAATCTTGTGATCACTTCATTAAAACTTGTGCAAGTTAACAAATATGACGTCACACTGTGCATCTCGTAAAGTGAGATTGAATTAAACGTGGTCGTCAGTTAATTCCAGCTTCGCATGTGTTGAGGAGGTGCTAAGCAAACACGGACCAAGTGTGCTGGGGACCGAGTACTTATACGAGTAAAAGTGCAAGGTCCAAGTACAAGTATATGAAAACGGTACTCGAATACAGTAAAAGTAGCAAGTACCTCATGTCTAGTGCTAAGAATAACTTTTCATTGTTTCATTTCTAATTCATGCTTTTGTGAAATTAAAATCGACAGAAGGTAAACATCCGTGTTCAAAAACGTCGTATTATTTTTGGCGGTCTTGTGGGCTAAAAAGAATATCTTGGAGGAGAATATTAAAGAATAATTAAGCACTAATGTTGTTTTAACAGCGGAGTTTTTAATGATTATGCAAACGCAACAATACTAAACAACAATCTGCCACTTGGCTGATGTTGAACAATATTGATTATAACTCAGTACATCTTGTCATCTCAGTAGTTCAGTAATTACTGAATTAAATTATATTTAGCACAATTAATAAAAAACTAGACAAATTATAATAAGAGTGTTATTAATAACTTATCATAATTAATAGTAAATTAGCATAATATTTATTTCCGGTGAAAATCTATAATAAAGACCGAGGTTTTCATTGGCACCATGATAACTATTGATGAGAGGTCGATAATATCGATCGATTCTTGGACTTAATTTCCTCCCTTTACGTTGGATAATCTGCTTGTTTAGATTATTACTCTGTAACTACTTTATTATTTATTAACAAGATTATTTTTTGGTGACTAATTTTATTTGAAAATAAACCTGTTTCCGCTTTCAGAGCAAATTGCTCGACTTTGGCGATACTTTCCTCTCTGCAAAAGAGCAAACGTAGTTTTAAATAAATCATGGAAACTGCCGATCTTTTATTTGTACTACTTTTCGCAGGTTTTCCTCAGAGATTTGAGGAGAACCGGGAAAATATTTGGAGGGCAGATCTCGCGGGAGAATATCTCAAGAATCTCGTCACAAATTTCTTTTAAAATCGAATTTTCTCTCAGAAATCGAGCCACATCTTCTGCCTGCGCAAAATAATTAAAAAAACTAATTTAATGGAATAAATCTACATAACTAACAGATAATTAAGTGATTGATTGATATGCAATTACGTAACCAAGTAATTACGGGTATCAGAAACTCACTTCTCTGCACCACAAAACATCCATGATGATAAATTCAATGTTAAACTGAAAGATGTAGAAAGATCGAGATATGGATTCTCGAAGACTTCCTTACTGAAGACGAATTTATGGGCAGGTGAATCTACGCGCATCAATTGCTTCCTCCTGTCGCCAAAAATAGTCCTCGCGGAGACAATTCCGAGGCAAACTGATTGCTATCCCCAATCATTAAAGAGTTTTGCTTAGGATTAAATTGCAATAAGACGCTGCAATCACAATCAACACCAACAAACCATGGCTTGACGCCCAGGGGGGCGTTCAGAACTTTGAGGAGGCTCGGGCTATTTACAAAACTTATGAGGCCCCTCTGACGATTCTGGTAATGGAAAGCAAAAAAGTGACTATCCAATTTTCGAGGTCCCGGGCTGAGTGGCCCGCCTGACTTCCTTCACCCCTCTAATAGGTCCTAGACGCACCTAAGAACATTTAGGCGCTCGTTCATTTGTTAGGTTTTTGATGAGCTTTTATTTATTCGATTCAATTTACATGCTTGACAGAGTATGTACATATTTATTGAAGTAAGACAATTTTGTAAAAATCTTCTACAAGAATGGACTCCTTGCTGTGATCGTCTGCTGCTTGTTTGAGGTGAATCCTCTGCAAACCTCTCCCAACAACGAACACACCATAAGATTTCCTGCATTTAAACAAATTATTATAACATTCAAATGTTTAATATTAACAACAACTTGTACTTTTCTGGATAGCTGATGACCGTCATGTCAGAGATGTCGCTAACATCCAAGAAGATGCTTCTCATCATTGTCATCTGCAGTTCAAAGGTGCTCATAAGTGCAGGACATTACAAAGACAAACTGTAAAACATCTCGAGCCACCTGCAAATCTCCACCAATTTTCCACAAAACAAGTCTCTGATCGATGGACGCGGACAGCAGAAGGTCCTCACGAATAAACTTCACGCCTGAGACTTGTGACGAGTGAGCAGTTTCATGCTTCCCTTGATTAACAACTGAACATGACGTCACGTCACACAACGTCACCACGACACTGTTGTCATCTCCACCAGTGCACAACAACAACCTATCATCATCTGCAACACAACTTAACTTTATCACTCTTTATCTAAAGCACAAAAGAGGCTTTAAACCTTCCAATCCAAGAAGATCAAGGCCATTGATCCCTGACTGGTGACACTGAAAGTCAAAAGAAGGTTTTGATGAAAAGCTGGATTCAGAAGTGTTTTGAAGGAAATTTGAAACATCGTCTGCCACGTCCCAAAATGCCACGCGACCGTCCGTGGCTGCCGACAACAGCCACAACTTCTCCTTCCTCGTGACTCGATGTTTGTGCAAGTGATGCTTTACTTTAAGGACGCAGTGTTCGTGAAAATCAAACTCTTTTAAAACTTCCAAAGATTTTGTTCTCCTGTCAAACATGAAAATCCTGAAAATATTTGAAACATGTTTATTGTTGCTCACCAAATATTATTTATCAGTATAGCCAATAACAACCATTTTACACATATTAAACAAACAACTTATGCAAAATATCAGCAGACCTAACAAATCCAAGAGAACACCCGGCAAAGACAAGGACGCGATGTCGTGCATTCGACGTGCGACCTTCAAATGATTCTGGCAGCGACAGAACATCGAGTGTCATGTATCGAGTCTCCAACATCTCGTTCACCTCGAAATGTCTCCAAGGTTTGCAACCTTTTTTGTACTTGTTGCTTAAAGTGTGTTCACAAAGTTGCTTCAGCAACACTCCATCCTGAAAATTATGAACCTCGACATGGTTTTTCAGTCCCCGGTCGTCGATGCCAGTTTCAGTTTCGTCGTTTGAAATTTCACGAGATGGAAAGTCGGAAAAATCTTCGAGGATTCTTAATTCCCAGGCCTTAATGACGCCACCTGCACCAGCAGTAAAAAGCAAGGAACCCTTTGACACGTCGCCCGACGACGAATCGGGCGATGTCATCACCGCCGACATCGCCTTCAACCCCGATGCGTGTCCCTTCGTCGTCATGACTTTAACGTCCGACAAATGTTCTTTCATGCACGGAGCATCACTGCTTACGTTGCTACCTTTTGAAATAATTGACCGTGATAAGATGAAATGAATACAAATTTTCATAACAAACACAGTAATTAATTTGTAATGAAATTATTGCACAATCACACACTTAGCCGTGCCTCTGAGCAGATATAAACACAATTAACGATTATGTAAGTTTTAAAAAGTTTACATAAATTCAACTGTGAAAACTCACTGAAAACTGAGGCAAAGTTCAGTAGGCCATCCTCTCCAGCTGTCACAAATGTATCCACAAACCCTGAACAACAACAACAACAGATGATGTCATGATTTTAATGGATCTCAACAACAACAACAACAACAAAATTGATGTCACAATTTTACCATTCGATGAGGAACTTGAACCAAGCTGAAGTATTGAAGTTATTCCCAATCCCTGCTGACTTGGCTGCAATTGAAATTTTATGAATGTTTATTTGACCAATTTTGATAAAATTATAACGAACTAATTTGAAATTAAATTATAATAAACTAAATAATATGTAATTTTAAAATTATTTCAAACAAAAAAATATTGGATTAAGAACCAAAAATCTCTCACCTTGATGAGTGGTTTTTGAATTCTAAAAGAATTTTGATGCAAAATTATTTGCCTCTTCTTGATGAAAACAAAAGTGGATCGAGTTTTGTCGATTTCAAAGTCCCAAGTCCTGTGTCCTCCCCCGCACGAGATGGCGATCAAGAATCGATTGGTGGGAACGTCGAACATCACAAATTTATCCTGGAAGGAATGAGTTGAAGTCGTCATGAATTTCAATAAATCCTCCACAATATCTTAGCGAGCCGTAAATGAATTTGATGATCTCACAGACAAAAAGCCAATGATGCATTGTCCATCGTCAGTGGAAACAATCCTGCTCAACCAATCAAATCCCTTGTAAGCCTGAATATCATAATTCACATTATAATTAGAATGACACGAAGAACGAATTTAATAAATTAAAGGCAATTCTCAGAAATGGTGCCAAACAACATTACTCAAACATTTAAAAATAAACAAATGAAGTTCAAATAACGTAATTATTTGGCATTAATTAATATTAATTTGTTGTTTAATAGTAATAATAATAATAAATTATGCTAATCATTAGGTATTAGTTATATTAATCATTATGAATTAATGCACTTATTAAGTATTTGTTTAGTAATAATATTAATAATAATAGTTACTAAACAACAAATATTTATGTCGCCGAATCGATCGAACATCGATAATGATCAAAAATCACAATGTCGGCATTAATATTAATAATAAATAAATATTAATTAATATTTTTTTTAAATAATATTTAATTAATGAAATAATAAATGAATATTAATTGTTACTAAACAACATTAATATTCAACGAGCTCAATGTTTACGTTGAAAGCGTGGACGACGTCGAACGTTTCGGCCGACGTTCCTTTGTAAACGTGGATCTGACCGTTTCTGCCGCAACAGAACGCTCGGTCGCCGTGGTTACGAACGCAAGTCACGCCGTAAATCCCGAACACCTTGTTGAAGGATTTCACAGGCTTTGAAAATACCTGGGAATAAAATAATTGATAATTACTTGGAAGGTGACAAACAGGTAATATAAATAATATATAAATTTATTAACAAAAATGAGTCTTTAACGTATGAGTCGTCTTGTAACGAATTCCTTGTAAATTAAAAAACTTCAGAGGAGAACGAAAACAATTTGGTACCCGATCGGAAGCAGGGAATTTGTAAACGTGAATGCTGCCGACCCTGTCGCCGCAAACCAAAACGTCGAATCCCTCGAGTATCGCGGCCGCAGAGACCCATCTCTGACTGGCCAACGGTAGCAGGTATTTTGAGACCACACATAGAGATGCACTTGCTCGGTCCATCTCTAATTTCCACACAACCTGGAGATGAAAATGATGGTTACGGCAGCAACTTAAGGAGGTCGAAGAAGGTTTAAGTTCAACTTACGACATGGCCGTCGGGACCGGTCGTTAAGAACTCCTTTTTAGTCAACCAGTGAACGCTGAGTACTTTGCCGTCGAAGATTTGTTTTTCGAGGAGGATGCGAGCGGATGAGTCTGAGACGTTCAGAGTTTTACGAGATGTTCGCTCGCAATATCAGTACGTAATACGTAATATTACTTATCAGTATCGATGTTATCTAATAAATCTTCATTTAACAGTCACTTCAGATCGGTTTTAAAGTAATGCAGAATATTCAATTTAAAAGCAAATCATTTTAACTTTTTCTGGCACAGAAATTCAAAACCATTTAAAAACCTTTGATTTGAAGCAAAAGAATCCATCCATGAATGTTTGCAACTGCCACAGTGTTGTCATTTGTCTCGAGAAGACAATAAGATGAATATTTTGGATTCGACATCAAAGTCACCCAGGATCTCGATTCAACTTCAAACATCAGCAGGGATCTGAAGGAAATGATTCATCATTAGAATAGTCATTATATAGAATGTCATCATTAGAATGCTCTTTGTGTGACTTTGTGAGTCAAAACAATCCTCACCCCAAGTTTGTCATCGCAAGAAGTTTTGATCCTCCGACCAATCGGATTGATCGAGGAAAATCCTTGTCCTGGGAGAGTTGGAAAATTAGAAATTGAAGGAATAATAATAATAAATTATACTCATCATTAGGTATTAGTTATAATAATCATTATGAATTAATGCACTTATTAAATATTTACTCAAGCATAATCACATTAAGTTCACAAGATTCAGTTTATCAATCACTGGTTCAATAACCTGCTCCATTGGTGGATCGAGAGTCAGTTGCAGGTCAGAATGAGAGGAACTCTGAACGTCAAAATGAGAGGAACTCTGAATGTCAGAATGAGAGGAACTCTGAATGTCAGAATGAGAGGAACTCTGAATGTCAGAATGAGAGGAACTCTGAATGTCAGAATGAGAGGAACTCCGAATGTCAGAATGGGATGCAAGCTTCCACATCCGAATACTGCCGTCACTGCCTCCAGTGTACTTGATGTAAAAATCACAGATGAAAGTCGAACCACTTTATTATGCAACAAACATTGAAACATGAAACATACAATTTCACTCCTGCTTTTGTTCACCTCGAGACTGAAAATATTTTTACCCTGAAAAAGTTAAAAATGAATTTACAGAAATTTATTGTAATTATATTTACTAGTTTTAAGTTTAATTGAATAATCAATTTCCAACAATTAACAACCGACTCTGTGTCCGACGAACTTTTGAAGCATTCGACCCTCGTAACTCCAAACAGCACAAGTGGCATCCTAAAGCAATGTTTGAGTATTTGTTAGATTAATTATTTGTTAACATAATTAATATTGCATAATAATTCTTTCACATCAATTAGATACAAGAAACTATTACAGTCCGAACAAGTAATGTAACGTAATGAATGGGTTTTTGTTTAGCACTTATTAACGAGTGATCTGCTTGTCGAACCCATCAGCACAATCTGGACTGCCATAAAATGGGTTTTTCACAACAAATCAATGACTTCTAAAACTAACTATTTAATAACTTTACATCACTTGCACATAATTGTTTACATTCTAATGATCTTGAAAATGCAAAATGCAATACAAACATCACAACAACAGCAACACAATCAGTACAATTAAAACACTTGCACACCTCAGCAATGCTGACGATCACTTGCTCAAGCAGTTTTGCCCTCCAAACTCTGGCAGTGTGTCCAAACAAAACCAGTCCAGGCTTGAATTCACATTTCCTCCAAGATTCAAAATCCAAAACATCTCCTTGAAAATCCATTTTGTGAATCCTGATGCTTCTGTCGTCCGACACAGAACACAATTCTTTCCTCTCTGCATTCCAGTCAAGTCCTGATATCACCCCCTGAAATTTCATTAGAATACATTGCATCATTTATTGACAAATAATCTCTTAATTGTTGATCATTTGAAGTGCTAAATTACAAACAATATGTAATTGCAACCTTCTTAACTTTTCAATTATGGATCTCGATATTTCTATTTTAAACATAGAATCTTAGATATAGATATCAAATTTTAAAGATTTTATGTGTCGACTTATGCAAATGTAATCTTGCATTGCAATTATATGAGACCACTTATTTATCTAAATAATTGTTATTAATAACCAAAAATATGATTGCCACAAATGAATGGAATAATTGCAATACAATTTTAAAAGCCTACCATGTGACCAGTAATTCTGTGCAAAGCAGGTCGAAGCTCAGGTGCCTCTTGGAGGAATGAAGTCATCTCGGTCGACCAGACGACAATCTGATTGAAAACTGTGCCACCGATTGCAACCACTCCACTCCATTCGGGTTGAAATAAAACTTTAGCAGAATAACTTGAAAGTTGTTAAAAGTTCAGGAGAACATTTCATGTCATCTGTTTGAAAATTCATGCTAGAATAAAGCAATATCTTCTATGTTTACTTTATTTATGTTTATTTATATTATTATCTTTCATTATATTTATATTATTAAACAAATGAGGCCAATAAATGGATAAGACAGGATACAGGATACAAGACTCTTGACAACCAACAGTTCCAACAATTTGAAGAGAGCTTGAGTCATGCAAGGTTAAGGTGTTGTTGCTGCAGTACAACACAAATCCACTACAACAACTGCTCCATTTTGATCTATATGACACCCAACTACAATCACTAATCCAATACGTCACCTGCATCTCTGGACTCATTTCAACAACTCTGTAACAATAAAAAGATCATTTGTAATATTATAAAAACAAGCCATCATGAACCCATTACTAATTAGTCAATTTATAAATAACTAAAATATAAATATTAATTTCATTACTGTTTACATACTTGAAGTTCATGTTGAGGGTGAGTAAACGATAAAATCTCCCTCCAAATATGCACAACTGATGTACGTTTGTTGTGGTGCCTAGAATATACAACCCATCAATTTAAACTGCTGAAGAACTATTAAAGTTATTTCGAAGTTCGTTATAACCACGAAATAAGGCCAGTAATATTGTTAATGCTAAAGAAACTGACTGTTTTTCACAATTCCATGAATATTTGCTGATGTAAAAATTTTTATGTAATGCTTCTTGGAATTCGTAAAACAATACAAATGAAGGAACGACCCTTCTCCTGCCAAATATTTAAAGGAATTATATTTGTTTAAGTCATGCTTTAATTTTTGATATTTTATATTACCTGACAAGAGAACATCCCCTAAATTCAACAATGCCGTAACGGGGACAGCAGAGGGTTCGGCTATCAAAGACCAATCTTCCATCTAGTATTTGAAGTTAATTTTTTTATTTTTTAAAGGATACAAAGTAAACTGTTTCTGGTAGTTTTAGAATAACGTTTAAATAAACTAAATACAACTGACTTCCGGTAATATACAAAATAAAAGCCTCTTCAAGGATATCAAATTTAATTTACTCTTTAATATGCTCGTAGCAACGACTCAAGCAAAAGCACGCCTTTTTTTTTATAGCATATCAACAAGCAATTTGGCACTAAAAGTAAAGCAAATTTTACAAATATTATTATTCCTGTTTTAGATTAATATTAAATATTATGAAATTAATTATATTTAATATAAATATAATAATGTATTGTGTAATATATTACTATATGACTATATATATATATATATATATATATATGCCCTTAATTAATGTTCATACCCTCACCTTATAATAAATTAAACGAGCAATGTTTAAAATGATGCACATAAATGAAGCCTTGCCCGCAAGAGAGATATTTAAAATACAGTTAAACTTAACTCAAACATCACCTACACGATGCCTTTCTAATCAAGAATATCTCATCTCTAGTATTTTGTTTTTATATAGAAAAATCGTAACACAATATTTTTATGAGCTCTAAAACTATAATTAACATGTCGAAAGAATTTCTTGAGACCCGCCAGAGTTTTAAAGTATTAAAATTACATTCATGACTTTTTTTTGCTTTTCCATTACCAAATCGACAACAAATTTATCGATTGAATAAGCTGCAAAACTACTATAAGTTAAACAATAAATTTATTGGGCTTTAGAATTCTTTGACACTCGAAATAACCTGATCCAGCTAGAACATTATGTTCGCAACCTTGGCATCTGGATGGACTCAGACTGTTCCTCTCACATCAACAAAACAACTCGTTCCTTCTATGCATCTCAGTAAATTCTTGCCGTTCCACTCTCACTCTCGTGCGGAAGCTTCTCATCATAACATCTTTTGTCCTATCAACGATCGATTACGGCAATTCAACTCTGGTCGGTTTACCTGTATGTTGGCTCGAGCAACTTCAGCGTGTCATCACCGCAGCTGCTAAAATCTTAAGCAACAAAAGAAAACATGACCACGTCACTCCTCTTCTTCATGATCTCATATGGCTACGCATTCGCCAAAGAATTGACTACGAAATCTCTTCACTCGTTTTCAAGTCTCTCCTAGGTCAAGCATCGTCTTAACTGCCTTTCACCCGCACCGCACATATTCCTGTAGGTGCGGCTCATATCGGCAACCAGGGGCTCCCTCATCAAATCATCTGCCCGACACTAGATGGCAGGTAGATAGTCATTGTTGGCCCTCAGATCTGGAATAGACTCCCCCCTTCGATTACCAACACTGATGCAGCCGGGTTTCACTCCGCCCTCAAAACGTTCCTCTTCAGAGAAAGCTACCCTCTACGGTCTTGAGGTTCTGTTGGAACGCCACTCTAATCAAACTCTGAATCGTTATTGTTATAACGTTATGGCTTTGTCTAAGCTGTGCTCTAATAACAAGCAAGACGCCCGTTCGTTCATTCCAGATGATTTAAGAGTTAATTACATTTGATGAAAATGGTTTGCAAAAATAAGCAGGGTTAGAGTTTAGAGCAAGCATAAATCAGGAATGCATCCGCCTATTTATATTACCAATTCTTCGAATCCTGCCTGCAACCTTCAATTCAACAATTCGACGGTGCACACCGAGAAGATGTTTTGAAGCAATTTTTGTCATTTTTGACAACAAAACAGTGAGGGGACTCACACAACTAAAATCATAGGACCATCGTAGGAACTCATCCAAGGTCTTTAGAGGAACTCCCAATCGCAAACATGGACTGCTGCTGCAACTACCCTAAGTTCAATATCACAACACTGAACTGCGTGAAACGCGATAAACATTTAAAATGCTATTCTCTGACAATTAAAAGTAAATTTTATGTTTTTATTTAATGTTCAGCAAACGAATTTAACAAATAATAATAATAATAATAATAATAATAACAACTATAATAATAATAACATTAATAATCGTTGAGTAGAATTAAACAACATTTGGAATGTACAAACACGGAAGACCTTGCTTAAAATGAAGGAATGTTGGCTTTATTTGCAGACGTTTTTAATGTTTCTTTGATGTTTATTCTGTGTTTATTAATCACGTGATCAGAAGTTGTTCAATCGTTCTCGATTGATATTTTTGTGCAAACGAAAAATCTGATTTTTGCAATAAAAAGTTATCAACAGAATTCAATTGGATTTTAATTTCATATTTAAATCCAGAAATATCATCTGTTGATGGAAACACAGCGAAAATTAATAGTGCACCGAGAGGAAATGTAAAATGGAAGCAAACGACATTTGGAAGGAATTTGCCTGCATTCGATTTAACAACAGCTGCATCTTTGAACTCATAAAGTTTGTAAGAACTTTCATTTTAAACTTCGACAGCTTCCATTGTTTTCATTGCGATCTCAAGAAGCACAAAGGAGGTCGTTGTTGGACGCTTGTTGAGATCCACTTCTCAGAATGTTGAGGTAATTACTTGGTCCAATGCCTTCCCCAGCACACAATAAATGCTTGGCAAAGCCTCTCAACAGCATCAAGAAGCAATAATAAAAATAACAAAATTTTAAAACGGAAGTTTAGCGAAGTTAAGCAATAAGGAATAGAAACGGAACATTGATTGCATAAAAGTGTAGAAATGCGATTAAAAAGGAAAAATTCATTCAACGCGGAAGGTGAAAGAGGGAAAGGCATCAGAAAGAGGATCCATTAAATTCTCCACCAATTTTTCACTGGAGACTGCACTTTCCAGAAACTTCTGAAACTGACGAAGCCACGTTCCCTGGCAAATCTTTGACTTTCGCTCGAAACTCATCCAGGTTTTTAGGGAAAAAGGAATCTGATTAAATATGGAATTTTTAAGCATTTTGAATGATACGATTATTTTGCAAACGTAAATATTATTTTTAAATTTTATTTGCATTAACATTCGAGGAATTGGACTTAATTCGTCCGACGTTAGAACAAATTAATCTGGTCGTGACTTGTGGATTCCAGTTTCTGGGTCGTTGAGAGTCCAACCGATGTGAATGTACAATGCACAGCGTATAAGCAAATGCGACATGTTCTTAATGGAATTTTAAGTTCAACATTCAATTTGAAGTTTATAACGTGGTGAATGTGAATGAAATCACGGTGACTTCCATGAAACTATGTGAGACAAAATAAAAACTAGTTATTAATTCACAATTCATAATTAAAAAGCAACAGTGGACCAGAGATCAGCGCTTGGATGAATCGCTGAGAGTGGTGCTCAGAATTAATCTTTTAAGGCAGTGGTCGCAAAACGTTTGGGCTGCTAGGCCAATTCAGGGGGTCCAGAAGTCACAGTAGTCCAGAAGAAACAAGGTGTTCAAGAAAGGGTTGATTTATTTAAAAATGCAGTACGATCAATGGGAAGCATGATGTTGCAGGTTCTTAGAGACAGATAACATTCAAATCAGGTTCCGATGATGCTGATTGTTCAGCTACGAAATATCATTAAGTTTTTACTAATCTTGGAGAATATCATCTTATATCATCATCGTCATCGTCATCATTATCATCATCATCATCATCATCATCATCATCATCATCATCATCATCATCATCATCATCTCATCATCATCATCATCATCATCATCATCACACATGCATGTTCCACAAAGTTGAAAACNCATCATCATCATCATCATCATCATCATCATCATCATCATCATCATCATCACCATCATCATCATCATCATCATCATCATCATCATCATCATCATCATCATCATAGAACTTCATCTTCAACAGCTGCTAAGCATTGCCATCACACGAACCAACAACATAGGAAACTGAGTTTGTGGCAGCTGACGTGGCGTCGTCCAAGGGAAAGTCAAAAGGAGTGCTGACGATCTTCAACTCTTGCGAATGAGAACGCACGTGCGTGAAGCGCGAAGGGGATTCATTCCGAAGGGCTGCACTGGGCTAGGTGAGGGAAATGGACGTAATCTCCCTTGTAAAGCTGTTTCTTCCACAGCATCAGCTTCGCTTCGAAGCCCGCACGTGAGTTTTCACGTTCGTGATGAGCACGGTACGTCCTTGCAGCTTCAAGTTAAAAGTTCGTAGAGGTGAGAGCTGATATCAGTGAGGAAGTCGAACCGACAGAGCCAAACCTCGTCAAAGTCCCTGAGGCCCCTCTCACTGACGAAGGAAATGATCTCGTGGCGGGACTGCCAGGACTGAGCCAGCGAATCTCAGTATGTTAAAGCAGATCGTCGTAATCAGCCTCTGCAGCTTCGCACATCAGCTTGAAGATGCGATGGTTGAGGGGACGAGAAAGCACTGTCTTCACTAGCTTCACATTAACAGACACGTATTTATATTTCTGATATATCTTATTTTATGACCCTGTTGCAGTGTTATTTCCCAGCTCAGCTCCGTTCAGTTCCATATCTGTTGTGTCCTTTGAGCGACTGGCAGTGCCCCGCACAGGCAGCTGTTCCCAGTTCTCCCTCGTGCACATCCTGACTTTGCACGTGCCCCGCTCAGCTCCCTGCACATTCTCGACAACATTTCATGAAGACCACCGCCCGTGCAAGCACTTGAATAAAAGCGTTTCCTTGACAGTCCCCATAAATCATTTCCATCGACTCCTTCTCTCCGCTTTCCTTTGGAAATAAACTTAGCACCTGTTACTTTAGTCAAGAGTACCTTACAAATCTATGTTCATTTCACGAACATCGGGTCAAATATCTATTGAGTCAAAACGCTATCGATCTATCTCGCGGCAGTACAACTAGGCCGGATGCAATATTAAATAACTAGGGGGGGCGTTGGGCTAGACAAGAATACTAGCTGCCACGGCGGGAGTTTGCCGGCCTTTGTTTTAAGGGCTAACAAGCCGAGAGGAGAAATAATTAAAAATTAAGAGAAAAAATAATTAGATTAATAATCTAATTAATAATAAAAGTTAGTTTGTAAGACAATTTGTATGTGCATAGCGTCAGGGGCTCATATTAATAACATTAAGATCTTTTATGAAATGCTCACTCTTTGCGTAGGGGTCGTAATTTGGATCGGTCTCCAAGGCCAACTCTTCGGGCGTTTTCTTTCTTCTGCCCAACCTTCCTTCCAATCCTGGATCCTCCTTTGGCACTTCCTTCTTCTGAATGCGATACTGCAGAGTACTGATTTTTAGTACTTTTATGAAAGATTAAAGATTAGTTTCATTCGTGAAATCAAAAGGATGAATCAATGAAAGAAATTATCGTCAGACAGATTTCATTGATTTGAATGCAATTATCAGTTAATATTCCCGCTTAAGTCTTTATCTGAACAGCAACAATTATTGCGTTTAATGTACAATATTATTATTTCATTAATGATTTATTACATTTTTAACGGCAAATAAGCGATGGTGCATATTTAATAGTTTTTGGAATGTTTTCATCCAATACAAAATATTCAGACGTAGCAAGTGTCTAAATAAATTGTGCAGACACCAATTTCCGATATTCGTGTCGTCTTAGTTCTTAAGTTATTATCTTCGTCGTATCTAAACACGAAACCTCATGTTCCCAGCCTAATGCAATGAGATGGATTGTTAATTAAACAGTAGATTGTCTTAATGGAAGCTGAAGAAATGATACATTGCATGGATGAAATAAATGCATTGTGGTGCATGCATAAACAATGCACAACTCACCTTGTCTCTGATGGTTTGCCTCATTGCCTCTCTTTCTTCCTCCATTTTTCGATATTTTTCATTCCTTTTTTCTTCAGCCTCTCTCCTGGCTTCGGCAATTTCTGGATCTTCCTCCTCGTCATTCTTGTCATCTTCCTTCTCTCCGAGTGCATTCGTCACCCCTTCAAACATTCCATCAATCAATACTCCACATCCATACGGGTTGCACGTTTGTGTCGCTTCGATGGTAGGTAGGTAGGTAGGCGCTACATAAATTAAAGCAGCCACTTGCAGCAGTTGGTCGGATTCTGATGCATTTTCAATGGTTTCAAGTGGTTGCACAAAACACTGGAGATCATTTACTGGGTTCAGTCATATCAGTAATATGCGGGGCAACCGCTTAGAAATTATTGACCAATTTCGAAAATCTCCGAGAAAACTTTCGACGATATAACTGCAGTTATTTATGGCTGATATTCATCATGGAATCGTGTGTTATTAAATGCAATAAACGACAACAACAATAGGCATGCTTGAAGAAAATAATAAGCAACAATAATAAGACTCCAAGTGAATGATAACGTTAAGTTTACTTGAATTGTTTGAGATTCACACATTCAAAATTCTTTTTGCACATTGAGAAAATGACTTCAACGCAGAAGATCAAGCATTAGTCCTCAATTAAAAGAAAAACATCGGATAATATTTTTGTTACGAAAGGTTTTCATGGTGAATGAAATATTATGATTCTCAAGAAGCCAATTAAACCTATTTATATAAAGTCTTTTGCATGACTCGAAGACTCTGACTAAATCAATTTTCACCAGAACGTGATGAAATACAATCCTGTGGATGTCAGTTGTCTGAAAGCAGTGCCTGCCATAAATATTTTACTAGAAAAACCATAAAATCTGAATGTGTGAACGTTATAAATTGATGATTAGTCATGTCATGCATTCGTGTGAAATTGACGTTAGTAAACAACCTTATTTATTCAGTCGAGAACCACTGGTACTGGTTGGAACCAACACACGACAAACAAGTTGAATGTCGATGTCAGGAAACAATGAAGACAAAACAATGTTTTTAGATGAAGTCTGAAGTGCATTGTATTAAAATGATGGAGTGTCAGAATTAACAACTCGATGTAGCAGCTAATTCCATGGTTTAAGGAATCCATTACAAGATAAGTTCAGTTTCAAAGGAAAATATGTTGCGATGCAGTTTGAAATCCCTTGTTGTTGTCAAGAAACCAAACAAGGGAATCCACCAAGTAACTTGAAAAGTAAATGAAGATTTTAGTGGCTTGTTTGTGACTGAAGATAATTAAGATTTTGAACAAAAAATATCGTGGCGGGAATGCAATCCTGATTCTTTCATGAAAAGGCGTCCAAATACACAGGGTTTGCATAAGCTCTCTAAGCGTTGAATTAATACGAGAATTAGTCTCAGTAGGAATCCATTAAGGTCAAAGATCCTAAAATACTGTTTTAGAAAAAGACATTTTTAAAGTCATTTGTCTTACATACTCACATAAATTCATTCAATTCCTGCTTCAGTATTGCCTCCGTGACAGCACGGAATAAAATCATCTGACATTCATCGAATGTGAGTTTTGGATGTCTGTTGAAGACCCTAACCTTAACTCTCATATGATGATCCATTTGTACTGCTCACATGATGATCCATTTGTACTGCTCACATGATGATCCATTTGTACTGCTCACATGATGATCCATTTGCAATGCGTATATGATGATTCATTTCTACTGCTTGCAGTTTTGTATTCCACGTCATCCGTGATAAGACAACCTCGAGGAATGATTCAATTTTTTAAATAAAATTTTATTTAAAGATGTTTGTTAAGGTCATTGGTAGAATTGCAGGGTTCAAACCGCGATAGGATTGTAGAGCTGATGATTTCGGGAGGCGGAGAATTCCAGGGTTTTGTGTCACGGTTGGTAAAAAAGTAGCCTGTGACTGTTGGAGCATGTTTCTTGACGTTAGCCGATGGAATAACCGAGGGTCCTGGATGATAACTGACAAGTCTTTACTTTGTAATGGTGCAAATATTTTTTTTGAAGCAGAGACGAGATGTTCAAGAGCAGTTTCAGTCCGAATCGTTGAAGTCTGCTTCTACGTGAAATACTTTCAATATTGCAATATTCGTGAACGCGTTCGATCTTGATTATGAGGTGTTTGTTGTGAGGGGTGGAGACTGGAGAGCAGTTGAATGCCTTATTATATGCAGTTATATGTTCTATTTGGAAGTTTGAACGAAAGTATTTAAGTGGTCGTGTTCTCTTTCTGAGAACAAAGCCTTGTCAATGATGTTATTGACTTGGGCTTTGAAAATAAGTCAATGAAGATATCAAGGTCGCTGAATAATAACAACAATAATAAATTTCAAAAATTTAATAATAATAATAATAATAATAATAATAATGGCTATTAATTGTTGCTAATCATTGCAAACTAATCCGAGAAGCAAAGCAATGACCTGCCGTTGAAATCTGCAAAGTTGGTGTTGGTTTGGATTCGTGAACAAAATGTACTTTCCACACCGCAACAACAGGATTGTGATAAATTTGATTTTTCATCGAATAAACAACAACTACTTAATGCGAGGCTGTCATTCACTATGCTGCACATCCTCGAAATGTTGAATTGCATGTGCACGTGTTTATCGTAATAAGTTGTTTTATTCAAAAACAAATATTTGTGCGAACATATTGCGTGGATAATATAAACAAATATTCCGTGATGTTATCGACATTCTCCTGTGCATTGAAAATAATGCAGAACAACATTCATTCTCCACAAAATTCTCCATGGTGATGGTGAACGCCTTCATTTAAATTTCAGTGTTTTGAATGTTCCATATTTTTCTTGGAGTGAGAACAAAATTTCTGTAAGAACTCATAAGTGAATGAATCAGCATGGAATCAACGTGGAATGCACTCAACGATGGAGTGAAGATGAGTTGAATGAAATTAAATATTCATGAAGTTCGAATTATTAAATAAAAATAAATTTAATTAAAATAGAAGTTATTGAAAACTGACCACTGAGTGGATTTCCAAAGAGTCCTCCACCCAGCAAGGACACCATCCTCAATGATCTGCATGTTCAATGTTTACATTCATTTGTGCCTCCGATTGTTTGATCGTTTTTATTTGTTAAAAGGTGAAATTTAAAAAAACAAACGTTATTACAAATTAACCAAATCATTTCGGAATAAACAATTCTCCCACAAATGAATGCGGACATCGGAATATTATTAAAAAGCCATTACTATCATCATCATCATCATCATCATCATCATCATCATCATCATCATCATCATCATCATCATCATCATCATCATCATCATCATCATCATCATCATCATCATCATCATCATCATCATCATCACCATCATCANTTTGTGCTTTCTTTGTCGAGGTTGCTTTCAAAAAAACATTCCCATCAATAATAAAACAAATGTGTAATAATCAATAATAATAATAATACAATTAAATACAAATAAATATTAATAAATGATAACACATAATAACTTGTAAAATAAAATATAAAAGAAATAGCTTCGAGAAATAATGGTCGACACACTCGAGTGTATTTGTGAGACACTCCAGCATCAATTGAGGGACTAATTCATAATTTATGAGTTATGTTAATTACTAATGATTCATAATTCACGAGTTATGTTAATTACTAATGATTTTCAGGACATCCTTGCATTAATAGATTCTAACGAATATGAAATGGAAAAAAATCTCCAATATTTTTTGAAATCACAACATAAACTCAACATCTGATGATTATTATAAATGAATAATTGAAATAATTCAGCATGAATATGAAACTAAAGAAATAAAAATGATTTCATGCCGAAGGAGTGATGAAGTCTCACCTCTGTTGGAGGGGATGTCACAACGTTGATGCGATCCGAGCTTTTAAAACACCATTCGCTCTATGACACCCGCTTCCCATATTCACCTGCTGTTGTTGTCAGCTCTTTCAGGCAGAAACGAATTTATTCCACACAATTTGAATCTTGCAATTTCACGATAAACTGATAGGTTTTCGTGTATTACTTCGAGAATTAAGATGATTCATTTATACGAAGTATTTTATTTTATGTTTAAACAATTCCTAAAAGAAATCCATAATTAATTAATTGGGGTCATATTGAAATACGTGTCAAAATTAGCAAATATTTGTTAGAAATTGAATTGATAATTTTATTGAATAACAATATATGAGGCAGTCCATTGTTCCAGTGAAACACGTTATTGGGTCATCAGATGAGAAAATATTTCATAATTTATGTATTTAACTCGCATATTTTCCTTAATATTTTAATTATTTACTATTATTAATTGCATTAAATATTGTTTTTATTTATGATATTAATTGGTATTCATTGAATATGTTTTTATTTATGATATTAATCAAATGAAATTGTTGTCAATCCAATGCAATGCACAATGAGACGTGGTCGTGAATAAACTCCGAGCAGGCGACGTGCATTTCAAAAGATTCATGGAATGACCATCATTATCATTGCCACCATCATCAACGCTGTCACCACCACCACCACCACCACCATCATCATCATCATCATCATCATCATCATCATCATCATCATCATCATCATCATCATCATCATCATCATCATCATCATCATCATCATC
>MPNW01000173.1:28664-91424 GCA_011800805.1 Hirudo medicinalis | reverse complement strand
ACTCACTCACTCACTCACTCACTCACTCACTCACACTCACTCACTCACTCACTCACTCACTCACTCAATCACTCACTCA
Organism: Hirudo medicinalis; assembly: GCA_011800805.1. NCBI lineage: Eukaryota > Metazoa > Annelida > Clitellata > Hirudinida > Hirudinidae > Hirudo > Hirudo medicinalis. Next base: position 91,345 of record MPNW01000173.1, on the reverse strand, counting down.
CTCACTCACTCATCCATTCATTCATTCATTCATTCATTCATTCATTCATTCATTCATTCATCCACCATCATCCATCCATCCATCCATCCATCCCTCCATCCATCCATCCATCCATCCATCCATCCATCTATTCATTCATTCATTCATTCATTCATTCATTCATTACTTATGACAGATAAATATGTTTGATCATTTATGAAGACCACCACTTCGTCTCCATGCTTGTCAGTTTCATCGCGTGAAATAATTTGGAATTCAAATGAGTAACTCCTTCAGTGGACATCTTTTTTATTGATTTGTTATCCTATGTAATAATATCAAAGATGAAAATAGACCCAAAAATGTGGAATGCACTTTTGAAATAATTTTGCATGAATTAAAATAAAAAATATTTAAATAATAAAACTTCATAAATTGTGTCAACACATCAACATTTCCAGTGACTTGCAGCACACCATTCAAATTTATTCCAATAATTGTTTATTAGTTTAGTAGTGCTGACGACGACGACGACGACGATGCTAGCATTAATTCATCTCGCAATCCTTCAAGGCAAAGAGCCCCTCGGAACTCCTTCCCGAAGTTGTGGATTGATGATGACGTCAATTGATGTGGATTGATGATGACGTCAATTGATGTGGATTGATGATGACGTCAATTGATGTGGATTGATGATGACGTCAATTGATGTGGATTGATGATGACGTCGTCAAAGCAGCATGACAAACTTGAGATGAAAACTTGAGAAAGCCAAGAGAATTTTCATTCTACAACTTCGAAATGTAAACCATTACTTGATGATGATTGACTCCAAGGTTAAATACGGTTTAAATAGCTAGGTTTTATTTCTCAAATAATTAATAATAATAATAATAATATTAATAATAATAATAATAATAACAATAATAATAATAATAGTAATAAAAATAATAAAAATAATAACAACAACAACAATAATAATAATAATAATAATAATAATAATAGAAATGTTTGACAACTTAACACGAACATATTTCATAAAATCAGTCTTCACGTCGAGGATGTTTCTGTTGGAATAAAATTTTAATGGAATTCAATTCAGTTGGACCAATCATAACATTAATAACAATATATTAATAATAACATTAATAACAATATTGATAATAACATTAATAACAATGTATTGATAATAACATAAATAGCAATGTATTGATAATAACATTAATAACAATATTGATAATAACACTAATAACAATATATCGATAGTAACATTAATAATAATAACACTAATAACAATAATAGGAATAAAAATTACAAATGAAAGTTGTACCTCATTGGTTTCGTTACACTGAATTGAATCTCTGAGTTCAACTGAGTCAGGTGATCGTGAAATTTTTCGAAAACATTTTAATCCTCAAAAAAACATTGCAACGAGTTGGAAGCAAATCATGTTTTAATGCTCAACTTGTTCAAATTATAAATCTTGGTGGAATTAATAATTGTTATTTAATAAATTAATAAATTGTAGTAAGTTAATAAATTGTAATAAATTAATTACTTAATGTTATTATTTGAATTAAACAGCTTCTCATCTGTCGTCCGTTTTCGTTTTCATCTTGTGATTTGAAGATCACATTGCAATTGAAATAATATCAATCTTTTGAATTCAAATTTACTAATATAATTTTAAATGGATTATTTAAATTTAACGGACAATTAATGGAAAATTCACTTCGAAAAGTTAATGGAATTTTGTCAAGTGACGTCACCACCTGACAAGTGAAAGTTGTTAGTGAGTTAACATTGGTAAGGTGCCATTTCATTGGAGATGATGAGTTGGTGAGTGGCCTTTAACTTGCACAGGTATAACACTGCGCTGAGAAATAATAATACTACTTTGACAAAGCAGGCCATTCGATAACTTGGACTTCTGAAGCGAATTTGTTCTTCGAACAACAAAACTTCTCTTTGAAACAAAATAACACTTAATCATTTAATAAATGAAACTTTAGTCGAAACTTCTAAGGATTCATGAATAAATTAAGTAAGGTCATTAAGAAGTCTGACAGGAAAACGGTCGGCAGCAGTTTTAAGCAGAGAGCTGAGAACGGGAGTATCAAGAAAATGATGGAAGTTGTTCCTGCCAACGCCTGGAAGTTCGAAGATGAAATGTCGAAGAACAGCAAGTGGTCGAGCAGATTTTCTAACGACAGCGCATTCTGCAGCACCGAAACTGCCATCGTGGATTCGTTTGCACCTCTCGATGATGATCACGAGACCTCCGACCTCATCCTCAACTTGGAAGACAGGATGGAATCCATCGATACGTCTAAGAGCACCGAGGAACTGTCGCAGTGCAGACTCAGTCTCGACGGAAGCAGTTGCGTTTCACTTCCAAACCAACTCAGTCACAGTTTACTTTCAGTTTCAGAGAAAACTTCGAAGAAGGCTTCACTCGAGAATCTGTGTTCATCTTCGCTACAAAAAAAGAACTTTAAGAGGTCCACATCCTACGAAGCGGAAGAAGAGCAGACTACACACGTCAGTTTCAGGCAGAAAATAAAAAACATGACGAAAAGATCAAAGCAGTTGATGAACGTAACGAGACAAGATGCATCGCCGTCTTCCTTCTCCAATGAAATCGACGCTCAGGAAATCTGGGCAACCAAAAACTTTCTCTCTGGAAGTGAATTGGATTTCCAGGTGAGCATTGGTTGAGGAATGATTGAATGGATTGGAGGATGGTGCCACAACATCGCCACAAATGATTCTAATAATGACATTAACAAGTCATTGATTGTAATAACTGACTCATTAAATTTATGATTCACAACAAATTAACAAAAAAATAAGTTTATTCGTTAATTGCAGCAGGGATTTCATGATTAACTTTCACTTTTTGTTTCTTGGACCTTTTTCCAGAAATGAAATAAATTATGTTTAATAAGGTTTTCTTATTTTTATTTTGCGACAAAAGTGACTTAATTAAAATTAATTCAGTTGCATGTTTACTTTCTATTTTTATATCTAGATTAAATATTTATTATTTATTATTGATAATATATTTAATTATTTATTTATTAATTATTTAAAAATTATTGAATTTAGTATTAAATGTAAATTCATGTCTGAAATGGTTATATCGAAAGATTTCATGAATTCCTAGCAAAGGTTTGGAAATTAGAAAATAACTTTTAAAAAATAACTTTCAGAAAAATGAAAAGTGACAAATTAAATTCAAGTCATAATCAACGAGATGCAACGATGTTTTTGTGAACTTAGGACTTCCTGTTGGGCGTTGTTCTCAAAAAATACAAAAATATTAATTACATTCAAGTTATTCAGTTATTCTTTACAATATTACATTCAAGTTATTCAGTTATTCTTTATAATATTACATTCAAGTTATTCAGTTATTCTTTGCAAACAACTTGTGTGGTTGTTCTAATTTATTTACTTGACCTTCTCCGTCACATAAAAATTGTCTTCATGATCATTATAATATTGAAATAAGCTGCGAGTCCCGTAAACTTTGGAAGTTTTCTAATAAGTTCATTGAGCAAGTATTCAGTGAATAGAACTGAAAAATCGAGTTGAGTATTTGTGTGAAACTGTAAGATTTGTAGAATCTGGTGCGAGATTTTGGAATCTTGCGAGATGTAATAACCTTAATTATTTGTCATATGATAAGCATTTAAAAAGATTCTAAATTTCAACAGTAATAAACTTAATCAATACAAAATTAACTACAACAATACTAACATTGACTTCATGGACACTACAATACTAAAATTTAGGTTGGTTGGTGGAGGCCCATCCCACCCATGTCTAAATCCGGTACTGGATACCGGTACTGGAAAAACATTTCCTTCAAAATATCTTCACAAATTATTTGATTGGGGTCATTTCACTTGTTTGCGGAGGGCAACCTCTGCTTACCCAAAATGTTACCGACATTGGCTTGATTCACGTGGCCTTTTTTTCTCATTAGCCTCACAAATGAGTCAAAGCCTCAAAATTTCTTCAAGTGATGTTATATATTATTCCTACACATGTGTTTCAGCTTTGAAACAGTTGCTTTCTCATCATGTTTCTGTTATGATACAACAGTTCAAGTAATCCAAATCGTTCAAATTGTTCTCATAAGATAACAAACACATGAAGTGCAACACACAATTTGTATGAATTCACTGGTCAACATTTCCATCACAGTTTGCTTTAATTTTTAAACTGCAAATAAATTTATTCCGAATAAAATTTATTTAACCTGCTTATCTTAAAGACAACTTAAAAGATATTTGACCAAGTTTAATCACATTTAAATTTAAAAAATGGAAAATTGATACCAAGTTTAGAAGATCGTTCGTTAATTATTCCAACAAATTATATATTTTTTACAGATTCACTACGATTAAGCACCAACTATTCAACAGATAAGAAGCCATAAGAATATTATAATGATAATAAAATATTATAATATCATTAAAATATTCTAATGCAAGTGAAATATTGTAATGCTAATAAAATATTATGTTGCCAAAAAAAGAAAAACCGAATGTCTCGATATGTATCAAACAAGCATTCTCAATGACATGAGATATAATTTAAATGAATATAAATGCATATTAAACGGAATAATTTCATGCAGGTTAGAGAAGCAGACGTCTTTTTGAAAGCTCAACTCTTGAATGGTGAGGAATCCGCCGACATCAAGATTGCCGTCCTCATCCCGACGAAGACCGAGACCTCGTAAGAATTTCTGACAATTTCCATCCATATTTCATGTTCATTTGGATGTTTTTACAATTTTCTGTTCCAGGGACAACTCTGAATATCAGAAATGTCAATTAAGAACCAAAGTCATCATGGTAAATGTTCCAATGTCATTCATTCTTTACGCACAAATGCCCATTCAAATTTGTGTCATATTTGTGACGACATCAGTGCTCTTATGAATATAAGGTTGCTTCAGTTGTCATGGTAATTTCCCCTTTCTCATTTTTTCACTTTTTGATCATTACTTATCAATATTGCACTTAATTGTTTTTTTTTTATTTCTGTTTTTGTTTTTTTGAATAAATATTTGATATTTGTTGATATTAATTTACTTAAGCAGTTAGGTTTAAGGGTTTCACACAGTCTTGAAAACTCTCCTCTTCAAGGAAGTTTTCCCTATTTCACAGTGGTCTTGAATTTCCAGTAGTTCTACATAAGCATATTATAATATTATTACATTATTATTATTAATATAATATATATATATATATATATTAATATAAATTATAATAATATTATAATTATAATAATGTTTGGACTTATTATTGTTATCATTGGAGTCTGAATGATACTCCACCCTTACTATCAGTCTAAGCTTCCCAAAAGTCTTTGAGCTTCAAGTCGATCATCCTTCTGCTTTTATTCATAATCGTTAATCATTTTCACAATCGTTAATTGTATTCCTCATCACATGTGCATGTCCATTAAGAGACCGAGAGAGTATTTGAAAACTTCAGTGAATTAGTTGCTCCTACTCATTATTTATGATAATTTATTGAGTTGGGTGTGTTTCAATGTTATTCACTGCTCACGTATGAGCACTTCGAATGCTACGCAAAATAGTTTTGTAGTTGCTCTTGTGTTGAAGAATGAGTGGCAGCCTCTGACAAAGAAACCTTGAGTAATCTCTGACGTTCCAATATTTTAATATTTCAGCAATCGAAGCCCATACATTTGTTCATATTTGAAAACCTTCTCGTCATTGCCAAACAGAGGTTCCTGGGAATGTAATCACTTTTTCCATTTTCCATCAAATAATTAACAGATTAAATTCTAAAAAAAAAATGCAAAATATCAGGTCCCACGTGTTCAGAATGAAAGAAAGAATACTTCTTGTTTGTGCGTGGATATCATGCGACCAACTCCATCCGAACATTTCAACACAATGTCCGATGACGCTAGGGTGGTCTCAACGGCAGATAAAAACGTCTTCGGTGTTGTTCGATTCTTTGCAAGACAAACTTACTTGGATGAGAGTTTTTAACAGGTTGGTTTCAGTTATTTCTAATCTTTAATCATTTCAATGCGATGATAAAAAGTAACCAAAACCCCCATAGACATCAAGAGTTAGTGGCCAAATCTTACGAGGAAGCTATCGTAATAAAGGTCTTTTGTGACGATAAAGAACATGGTGAAAGGGTAAGTTCATCATTTCGATGTTTAAATGGTTTTAAAAATTTATTCTTTGAATTAATTGTTTCACAGACGAAAAAAATTTCGGTTCGACGAAAGGAAACGATTGATGAAGTGATGAAAAAGGTGCCAGAAGAATTTTTTCCATCCGTTAGTTCCATGTTTCCATTGTTTATCATCATCATCATCGTCGAATTATTCACAATTTCACTTTGTGTAAGTGATTCTTTGCTGTTGCTATGCTGTTGTGATTCATTATACTACATCTCAAGGTTCATTTGTACGAGATGAAGAATTTAGGATCAGATTGAAGCTTTGAAAAGATTGAGCAATGAGTCGAGCGCGAACAAGCAAATGCTTCGATATTTTTATATTACATGGGTGGCAGCACTGAAGATTATCTTCTTTATAACAAAAAATGACAACTTTAATAATAAATGAGTGTAAATTACTTACAACTGAGGGATAGCATGTTAATCGTGTTATTATATATTACATATAATTATATGTATATTATATATATATAATAAATTATATTTTTAATAAATATATATATTTATATATATTATTTATATATATTATATATATATAATATATATAAATAATATATATATATAATATATATATTATATATATATTATATATATATAATATATATATAATAAATATAAGCAAAACTTGTTATTTTACCCGTCAATGGAAACATTTGCTCAAATAGCCAAATAGGCAAAAACAGTTGAATTACAAAAAGTAGTCCTAACAATGGTTTATCATATTCACATTAAATTTGGGTTTAAATAACCCAAATGAGAAGATTTAGTTATCATTATTCTTGATAAGTTAATATTCTATATTTATTATTATTGTTATCTATATTACTTATAATTGTTAGTTCCAATTAATAATAATTAGGAAATCTTTAAATTCAGACAATTTTACAAATTTCTTGTGCAGACCTCAAAAGAATCACTGTTTCAGTTTTCTTTAAAATACGTTGGAGATGCAGACAAATATCTTCTGACAGGTAAACCCATGTTCTAAAGGAAAAAATAAATCATTTTCTGACCTAAAAACATCTGGCGATCTCACAAATTGTCTTTATTTTAAGGCAGTGAAAATCTCTATGCAATCCAGTTGGCTTCTGACAGGAAACTGCTCAACAATGAAGTAGAATATTTCTCGATTGTTCCTATGAAAAGCGGAAGTTTTCTTAAAAAAGTAAGTTTGCATTTATCGGTCTCAGTGATGAAAGGTGGAACGGATGATTTTAAGCAGTGACTGACCAAATTGTGCTTGCATTTTGTCGGAAATGTTGATGAGCTTGTGCAGTTTGAGCCGTTTAATTGCATTTTTGAGATGATTTTTGCTGAAATGGCTTTCACGTATTTAGCTTCCTCGTGGAAAAGGTCAAAACAACTCATAGTATCCGAACTTCCGATAAACCACACGAAAACGGATAAAAAATCTATCATCGGTCGAAATCTTCACGATATATTTCACAACGGGGAACTGCCAAAAGTTTTATTGGTTAACTTGATGGAAAACTATTGCTGCAAGTCTTAATTGCATAATTTTGTAAACAAAGTGAAAACAAATTCCAGAACCTATTGAGATACTTGTACGAACATGGCCCGCAAGCGGATGGCATCTTTAGAAAAAGTTCCAGTCAAAAGGAAGTTCAGAGTGCCCTAGAAGCATTGGAAGGTTTTGAAAGCAAAGAATTTATTTCTGAAATGAAGCCTTGTGTTGCCTCCTCAGTTCTGAAGGTATTCTAATCGAAAATGCTGGAAGTATTCGGCATTTTAATGTTAAAATATCCTGCTTTTTGTGTTTATCTTCATTAAAGGAGTGTTCTCGCATATTAAACAAATACTAGTGTTTGGAACTAACTTGAACACATCCATAATCATAATTCATTGAATTACAGACATGGTTGAAAAGTATGCCGGACTGCCTTTTGGTTGGGGAAAATTATCACAAGTGGTTAGAAGCTGCAAAGGCCGACGAAATTGACAGAATACAAAAGATTAAAGCGTAAGATTCTTCTAAAAGAATTCTGATTTTTTAAATAATTATAAATGAATTTGGATCAAATTGAAGCTTTACCATTGCAATCAATTTATGCCATAGTTGAGTGTGATGTTTGAAAATTTAACGATATTACAGACTTGTCGATCAGTTACCCAAAGAGAATCACTTGGTTTTGAGCTATCTGATCTGCGTCCTAAGACATGTAGCTGATAGTTCGGAAGAGAACAAAATGACGCCGCATAACTTGGCCGTCTGTTTGGGTCCTTCCATACTCAGTCCTTCGACTGTCGATTTTTTGAGTGATTACGAAACAGAGGCCGATTCGAGAAAAATAGCAAACGTCGTCATTGAAAGCATGATCAATCATGCAAATGAAATCATAGGTGAAGATAGGTTTTCCAGCATCTTCCAGCAATCAAACGATTCCCCTCGCCATGAAACGGAAGAAACGGAAGGTTAGTTGCGAAACATGCTTCCGTTTCTCTTTGAGAAGCGATGTATTTTAAGTGCGCAATTGCATATATTTACACCGCACCTATTTTAGCCACTATTCTAAAACTAAAATAATTTCTTTAAGGTGGGTGAATGTCTTATAAGTTTAGGAGATCTTAGATGTGATTTCCAATTTCCAGCCGCAATAACGTGACTGAAAAGCACAATTCAAATTAAGTTTATTTGATTGACTGGAAAGTGAGGTTGCGTTAAGAAGTGGCTAAGCAAGTGAAAAGTTCGTAAAATTGAATTTTGAAAAGTAATACGTGTTGAGCAATGGTTGTGCACATCTCTTAGATGCAATAAATGTTATCGCAAATGTTTTTCAGTTATATCAAACAGCGGAGAAGAGAACTTCAGCTCGATTGAATTAGTTCCTGACTACTCTCCTGACAGGCAGGCATATCCAGACAGCAACATTATCGAAGACTCTATTCCAGAAAACCTTTCTCCCCACTTAAGACCACCCACTGACACCCCTTTCGAATCTCCAGAAGATGTTCCAAGAAATCGTTCATATTCTAATACGTCGAACGCCTCAGAAAAGAGACGAAATTTCGTTTCCCAGTCAATTGGACTCAAACACATAGAGTCAAACGAATCAGTAAACAAAACAAATTCCTTGCTATTTCACAGTGGCTCTTCAAATCCAGAAATCGAAACACTTGACAGCCACAGATCCCTCTCGACCAAAAGTACCCTTTTGGTTTTTTCCGAATATTGCAAGAAACCCAGTAACGTCCTAAAGAAAACGCAAAGAAGGCGTGCCACTATGCCTGACCCGAGGGACTTCCGATTCAGTAGCAACAATGTTAATAAAGCGCACAACACAAACTGTGGAAAACCTCGCTACATTGTAGAAATCTTCATAAACTCTAATGATGATGTGAATCCTCCAGCGAATAGAATTTCCTATAGACAAAGCATCAAAACATCAAAACCAGAAGAAGCTTCAAAAATTCCTGAAGATGTCGAAAATCATGCGATCCAATGCGACTCAGTAACATCTCATCAGACGAGATTCAAAACAACTATTTACCTGGGGCCTGATAGAACCAGTACCATTGAGGAACCACCAAGGTGTTCTAAGATCCAAGCGAATCAACATAAGTTGATCCCACGGAGAAACAATTGCAGTCATCATCACGAGCACCTCATCAAGCAAAACAGCTTGCTGAAGTTGAAGTACAATAATCCACACAGCATTGACTATTATTGACTGAGAATAAAACTGTGGCAAATTCTGTTAATAATATTTGTAGAACTATCCAAGAGACAAACAAATGTCTCCAAAATACATCTCAATTGAGTCATGTCAATGTTCCTTGCAATATGTCTGCAATGCAATATTTTCGTGCTTGTTTTTATACATGACATTTTGTCAATTATTTAAGTTGGTGCAATAAATAAATGTGTGGCACTTTAAAAACAGTTGCTTGCCATATTTGCAATATAAGCAAGAGCACAATAAACAGTAGTTTTCAATAAATTGTTTATTCAAATAAATGAAAAGTAGTTATGTCAATTCATCTTATTCTCAATTTTTTTGGCTTTCATCATTTTAATTTTGTTGTTGTTAGCTGAACGTTTTGCCAGCACGAATAATGTTAGACCACATGCAAGGATCACGGCCCTAAAAAGTGAAAAAGAGATTTTATGTAATTTAACCTAAATTAAGATGAATAATTAGAGCTACGTTAAACATACCATGAAGCATTCACTTTGCTTATTTTAGACATCGCATTAAACTTGGAAAGCATTGTTTTGGTGAGAACTTACTAGAACTAAAATGTAAAATTTTAATAAATCTCAGTTTTAATATTGTGAAATCCCTGTAACATCGATAAGTTTAAAAGATTCCAGAACAAATTAAAACCTTATTGTGGGGGAGATAATCTCTAGTGTCTTTTTAATGTACATGTCTAGCACAAATGTGCACTAATTCTAAAAAGTCTCAAAGGCATAAATTAAACTTTATTAAATTAAAATTGTATTTGTAATGTGCTGAAAAATATAATAAAAAATAAAGCAAGTAACAAATAGCATTATTCGACTCATAACCATGAAAAGCTACGTTTTAAGGGCCAACAAAATGTGCCACCTAACAAAATATAAAACGCAAAATAAAAACAAATAAAATGAACTAAATATTTTAAACAAAATCACTTGTATGAATGTATGAATTCCAGCAAACGCCGAACACTGGCAATAGAGCATGTGAAATTGTAAATAGGGTTAAAAATAAACATCGATTTATGTCTAGCGATGCACATTCAAATTTTTTTATTATATTATATCTTTTCATAGTAGTTTCACCAGCAGTATTATTTCGATATTATAATAAAAAAATTATTAGTTAATTTTAGTAAACTAGTAAACTTTGCTAACATAACACGAATTTTAATGAAGCAGAAAGTATAATCACAATCAAATATTGTTTCAATAGACTGAGCAAAGTTAATGTTTAAAAAAGAATGCAGAAAATCGTTAAGCAAAAATATGACAAAAAACAAAAAAGGTGGCGCCTGGCTTTTCATAACATTTGAATGTGTGTTAGTGTCAATTACTTAAAGCAATTTCTTACCACAATGTATGAACTCTTTGAGAATCAGGCATCGATTAACGGCTTTTTTTAGAACCATTTATTTGTAACCATTAATTATCGATCCATTTTGGAAGTTGTGAGGCTATATAATTTTTGTGTTTGCTGGCAGTCGCGCTATGGATCCGTAGCTCAATTGCTTTTGTATGTTTATATGCAATAAGTTTGTTTAAAAAGTAAATATATATGTTTAATAAGTAAATAATCATTAATGATTAACATTTTGTCCAGATGTTAATGCATGTTAATCGTTGACATGCAACCGGCTAGGGCAAACACTCCGAAAAATTAAACGAGCCCGCGTCCATTTAAGTCGAAATAGCGTCTGGGCCAGGGCCGCCGACAGAAATTTGTTATGCTATGTTAATTTGGTAATGGGGAAGCAAAAAAAGGTCATGATGGTAATATTTTAAAACCCGGAAGGGTCTCAAAAGATTACCAGCCCCTGGGCACTTGCCCCCATGCCTTCTAACAGAAAGTGCCCATTTTTCAATTTCCACAAGTGAAACTAGTGCTAACGATAATTACGGAAACAGTGTAAGAATTTGAATTATTCCTAGGAAATCCTCGACTCCTTAGGTTAATTAGTTTATAATCTAGAACTAGTCCCTAGTGATCGTGTAGAATTGTTTAATAGTTGGCCGATCTCGGAGTGCAATATTGGACCAACCATCATGCTCAAATCCGATCGAAGCTAAAGATATGTTTAAAATCAATCGATATCACTATGCTCCGACAGCAGATTTAAGGATCGATTGTGAGGTTTTTGTACCTACGAAGTCTTCATTATCTAAAAGTATTTACTCTAAACCAACAAATTTACAACAAATACTCTAAATTACAAATTTTAACATAAACTTCTAAATAAAATACAAGTTTATAAACGTTCCAAGTATGGATGGCAGATCAATATGATACACCGTCGTTACTGCACATGTAATTTATAGATTGAAGAACCAACAAGTATTGATATTTTGAAATATCATTAAATCGGATTCACATTGTAGATGTTATGGCAGAAGATTTAATCCGCGCTTGTCAGCTTTTTATGCACTCAACAACTATCAGTCTCAAGGCGACTGCCTCTAAAGAAAAATAAAGCAATTAGAAACTTTTCGACAGGTACAAAGCCATCAGGCAATGAAACTCAATCATCCACTCTTATTTAAGTCGCTTTCTCAAGCGCTTTTCGCAGAACACGGATAGGCTGATTTCTTTGGATGTGTTACTTCATTTGTATTAAACGGAAAACTTTTATTTGATTCCAAGATTTTTATTTGTCTGGTCGGTTGCACTGCAAGTGCGATATATTTAAATATTAAATCATATGAAAATTCTAAATTTAATCCATAAAACATACATCGTTGGAACAAGTTACTGGTGTTGCCTAACTCTTATTTATAACTTGAAATTGGAGAATTACAGACAAACATTGGCATTTTCCCGTATTTCCAATATTCAAATAAGGTTAGTCCTTCAATTCATATTAAGAATTCCATATATTAGACCATATTGTAACGTTTGACATTCAAATGACATTTTGAATTATGGAACTAAATATAAAATTTGTCTTTGTTGCTTTTAGATCTTATACCAAATTGTCACAAATTTCAATAAAGTATGTCGTCTTACATATTGTGACTCTGGCATATATATTTCATCAAGTATTGTTTGCTCAAGTTGATGTATGTTTCAATATGTACATGAAATCTAATTTAATTTGTAATAGTTCCGTTAATTTTAGCACATGTTAATACATTAAGCATGGTGATGATGATAGTGATGGTGATGGTTATGGTGAGGATGATGGAGAGGGTGATGGGAATGGTAATTGCATCTTTACAGATTTAGAGTGTATGACAGCTCCAAACGTGAGAAGAATCTATTTAAATTGTATTTTGTTCAATGCACATTGTATTATATATCAAATTATATGATAAAGTAACAACATTCAATTCGGAAATGCTAAATGTTAGAATCTTTACTTTGAAGTGAACATAACTTATATTTATGACATAATAGTCATAATGTGTCGTGTTTGAATCCGCCCTTGGAAAGGAGCTCTAAATAAATGCTTAACAAAAAGCGTCTCTAATAATGCTATGATTATGGCACTACATAAATAAACTACATTTACATTTAAAGCATAAATATATTTATATTGTAAAAAAATAACCTGTCGAGATAATCACGATAACAGTTACAAAGATGGGAATTTTTATTGAAATGGACTCGTCTTTTCAGAGACTTGATTGCACTGCACTCTAATTAATCCGTCAATGTTTCGGGAATGGCACACATTACATGGGAATTACTTCACGTCATAAACGATGCCTTTTTTGGAAATTCGTAATCAAAATTATGCTGATGTGTCTGACGGGAGTATTTAATTAGCAATAGTTGGACAATAAAACGTATTTATGCGGCAGTTATTTAAAATTAAAAAAGTTAACCACTTGCAGATGGCAAAAATAAGTCAAATAATTAAAGAACATTGAAATCATTTTTATCTCAGCATGTAATCGAAATCGAAGAAGAATAGGAAATTGAATTTGAACATTATAATTTAAAATTCTTCCTCTGTTAAGAGTTATATGTCACTTTCAAATCAACTCTGAATCGAAAGGTTTGAGGAAATATTTCAAGCGATGGTGAAGGTCATTTGGTGCGATAGGAGTCGTAAGTTATTGCGAAAGCAGCTAGGAGAGCATCTGGTGTAGCGGTTAATTGTCCCGCTGTTAAAATTGATGAAAAGTTAACTCGATCTTTGGTGCATTTATTTGAAGTTATGATTCTAAATTATGATTCTAAATTTTGCTTAAACAACTTGCACTTTGATAAAAATGCTACAAGTTCAGCTATTTTTTGGATCCAAGTGGGATTTCACGTGCGTACTCGAGAAGGTTTAACTCCATTAATCACTTTTAAAACATTACTAACTTTTAATCACTTTTAAATTACCGACTTCTTCTCTGATAGGTTATTGTCCTCACCTTTTCCCTCCTAATTGCTTTTCGCTCAATTTATTTGACAAACGAGTTGAAGGTGCAAAATTGAATATTTTATGGCATGGTCGTTAAAGTTCATTGAAGCCGAAAAATCGCCTGTGATTTTCTTAATTGATGCTAAATACCTGTCTAAATGTCACTCCTCCCAGCTTTCATGATTTCTGACAACATGAGTCCACTTCGAAAGCAATAAATTCGCCAACTGGTATCAAACTGCGGGGAACTCGACGTAGACCTCGTTGAAATTTGTCAATCAATTTATTAAGTTTCATTCTATCTCTCTACAAGTGAGATTTCGATTACACTCGAGTCTCTTCATGTCAAGTTATTGAGTACAATTCGTAAGCTTTGTGTGGCTTCACAAAAAGCTTATCTCGATGCTTCGCAGTTTGATGTTCAATACTTTAGGGTCATTCAGTGCATGTAACTTGCACTGGATTTGCAGACCTCTAAGCGGAGCAATTACCGGCATTATTCTCAACATTGTTTTCTTGTTGAAGGTTTATGAAAACGTCGCATGATTCTATTAGTGAAAAAAAACTTAATGTTTTTTCTCCAGGTGCCTTCGCGATGAACAAAGACACGAATTTTGTGCAAAAACTGGAGAACTTTGTGGCCAATCTTGGAAACAAATTCGAATCGTCAAAGGAGATCTTCGAAGTGTCCTCGTCGGTCGATGTATGCGAAAATAATGCTCATCCCGCTTCTCCCCAAGACAATGATGGAGCTCTCAATCTATCATTGAGAAGAAGGAATTCGTCGGATCATAAAACTTTGAAAACTTCGGCCATGTCATCCGATGATTGCATCACTTTTAATTCTTGGGCTGAAGACCTTAGCACTGAAGATAGATTACCTTCAATCAAGCGGGACTTATACAATAAGAACGAGCAGTATAGAAATAAAAAGATTTCAAGAATGCGAAACGAAGTTTTACATCAAGAAAGTTCTCAGAATGAAAATTACGACTCTACAATCTTCGGGGCGGTATTACGTAGGAGACCACCGCTTTTGGTGGAGTGTTGTGATTGTGGAAAGAATTATACGTCCTTCATTGACCTGACGTCGCATATGATAGAACGCAGTCACTACGGCAATCTGGCAAGCTCTGTGAAACGTGGATTGACGACAAGTTCAAACTCGAGATGGCTTTCGAATGTCCTCAGGAAGAATGCTAAGCGAGTTAGAAAGGAAGATAATCTAGATGATTCATCGAACATCGAAACCGCTAGAAACGATAAACGCATCAAATCCAGTCATCGGGAAGAAATCAACTTTGGAACTAAAGGCGACGCATGTGCGAAATCATCTTGGAGTCAAACTGATTTTGGAAGATTTACACATTTTGGCGAACCTTCCATTCACAGAACTCGGGCCTTTCCAAGAATCTCGTCATTCATTGTCGTTCCATGGCCCAATCTGTACGGTGCTCACCCAATTCCTTGCTGCTCTCCTCAGTGTTGTCCCGATGGTTCTCAACAGGTGAGAACAGCTAATAATGACGATAGCCTTCAACACCTAAATTGCCACCCTGGTTTCAATAAATTCATTGACCAAAAGTCATTCCTTGCATCTTCACCTCTGCGTAATTTGGAATCCATGGTACACGGAGATTTATCAGGTGTTGGTTCTTTTCCTAATTTACGCCCATCCAAAGAATCTATTAACGCGCAACAACATAGAACTGGAACCCTGAAAAACCTTGGAACGGGAATCAAATGTTTTCAAATGTCTTTGCAGCAGCCTTTGTCCTCTACAATGACAGATGCAGTTTTACAAAAGTTATACGACTATCAGCAACTAGCTATTCGGTTGTTAAGTGAATGTGACCATAAATAAATCCACAAACTATTATTAACTATGATGTTTGTATTTTGTATGTTATATTACATTATTATAATTTAAAATACTAATACTACGTCAATGGCTTATTTGATTTGATTAGATTATGCATTTATTTGTTTCATTTCAAGTAAAATTCAAATCGGGTTATTGGTGTATGTAGTATTAACGTCAGTTGCATAAAAAGATTGGTCAGATAATTTCAATGCCGTTCCCAGTTGTATTGCAATCCCGAGTTCACGTGCAGGAGGAGACTGGAACAGCGAGACCACCTCCTTTATCCAGAAATTAGTTTTACACCAATATTCTACGCCGGAAGATCTAGCAAAGCCAGAAATAGGTGGCTAGCTCGTAAAAACTAAACTGGAAAGCTCTAGCTGCTTACTAGAGTTTGTTATTGAGGTTGAAAATCGAAGTACTCATTCCATAATTACTATACCACGCAAATTGCTAGACGTTTGGGTCTTCTCGACCAGCAATCTGTTCGGTAGAGTCGAAAAGCTCAAAGTCCTCCCAGCATTAAGACATGCAATACATATTTGGAGTGTTAGTCGGTTTCGTTCCGAATCTCTGCAAGATCAGCAGTGATTAACGAAATAAGATTTATTGATTTTGAAGCTCTTTGAACCAAACCGCCACAATCAAACTTGGAATCATTATCAATGTCGTTATACGAAAATGAGTATTGGGAAGGAGATGGGTTCTCAAAAGACGTAACCTTTGAAAAGGTTTGGAGAGGAACAGGAGAATCTAGAACATATTGACCGTGCACTGGAGAGGAACACGTCCGATTCATCAAGTTATTGCTGAGGACATTAATAAAATACTACTATTACTAGGGCTGCAGATTTATATGCGTTAACGGAGATTAATATGTTAAAAAAATGTGCAGTTAAAATAATTAACGCGACGATTAACTCGTCAAATTTTTTTAATTTTATAAAATTACTTTTTTTTTTAAATTTTTAATTTTATAAATATTTTCATCGAAAATTTGTCAATTCTTTGTCTTTGTCTTGTGTCCCTCCGACTTTCTTTTTGTTTACGAGGACTTACTGTTTCGCGCTTGAAAAAGATGGCCACAAGTAACAATGGTAGATTGATTTTGGGAGGCAAATTTGCTTTCAAATCAAACTCTGTTGTAGTTTGCAACATATGTAAATGCGAGTTTAAATATCATCGCAGTACGTCTTCTCTTATAGATCATTTGCATAGCAAAAACCCATTTAACGCTGGGGATCATTTGATGACACCTGCCAATTGAAAATTCTCCACATCAACCGACACTGATGGAGTTGAAAGAAAAGGCGAAACCAATGGAGCAGTCCAAATTTGAAGCTATCACTAAAGCCTTAGCTAAAGGGAATGCCATGAATGGTAGGCCGACGAATATAGTGACACTATCATCCGCTGCAGCGAAGGCTTTAGCTCATTATAGAGCTGAACCAGAGATCAACAAAGCTAGTTGTTCATTGGAATGTTGGCGGAAGTGTGCACCATCGCATGGCCTTATTGCTAAGCAAATACCTAGCTTCTCCAGCAACCACAGTGCCATGTGAACGGTTATTTTCCCTATCTTGGCATGTTGTGAACAGCAAACGTTCCTCCATGTCTCCAGACAACATAAACAGGCTTGTTTGCCTCAGCAACTGGCTGAATATGGACTAAGTGCCACAAAGGACTTTATACTTGAATGAATAAAATTGATTTTTGTGTAAAAATGACGTATATTGGGAAATTGATTGGAAAATAAGATGGTGCGATTAAAAATGCATTAGCTACGATTAAAAATATTAATCGCGCGACTAAAGCATTTAATCTATCTGAAGCCCTAACTATTACAGGTGAAATGCGAACTTAATTCCTGGTTAAATTCGAGCGACACGGTACATCATTAATGATTTGTTTAAGTTTATATTATTATGCTACATTTTGAGATGTTGAACTGTTGAAGAATTTTAACAATACGACAAATAAATTTTATGAATTTTTGAATATGATGACACACATGGGTAGCACCGAATTTTATATTTTAATGGGAGTTGCGTTGTTCTATAAATGTTCTACATAGATACAGTTGTTGAAATAAGAGCATGCAAATGCAACATATTTTTACAATCATTTAAGAAACAGGAGAAAGTATTCGGATTTCGGCGGGCGCTAAAATGTGATTCAAATTTGAAATATATTAGATTTTTAATTTTCTAATTTAAATAAAAAAAATAATCGTAATAATTGACTCTTAAAAATTTAACTATTTTAAATTTTAAAAGTAGACTAAAAATATTTTGACCAAGTTAATTTTGATCGTTGTAAACGGCCATTGCATTATCGACATGGAGCCTAGGGACGAATCAGCGGTTACGATAAGAAGGCCGTTTGATCCAGTCATTCATGATTTAGATCCAAATTTTAGACTTACTCGTTTCTCAGATCTGAAGGGATTAGGATGCAAAATACCTAACGATGCTCTTCTCCGAATGCTCGAGCCGTTCCGCGAGAACGATAAAAGTTTATTGGAGTCAGAGCAATCGCACTTTCAGTACATAGCACCTTCCGCTCGAATAGGTGAAGAGAGTTTTATTTTCAAAATTTTGTCATACCAATTATTTCTCCGATGACAGTTCGTTTGTTTATCAACATATTAATTGCCCTTCACTGTACTGCATGAAATGAGATCATTGTTTACACAGAAATGCACATACTTAATAAGCCACATTCTGCATGATTGTACCACTTAATTTATGGTTCACTAACTGACATATTTATCAATTTGAAGATCTAGTAAATTTTTTACTGTTAAACTAAGTATTCAACACTTGTATTGCTCAAGGAGTTGGGATGGATTCCTGTATAACACCCATAAGGCATGGAGGGTTGTCCATTGTTCAGACCACGAGTTGCATGTATCCTATCATTGATGACCCTTACATGCTGGTATGAACCATATTATAAAGACAAGCTTATTGATTGTCATTAGTTTCTTAACATTTTTGGTCACTGATGATTTTTGCAGGGCAAAGTTGTGTGTTCAGCTGTGCTGAGCAATCTGTTTGCCATGGGTGTGACAGAGTGCGACAACATGTTGATGAACATTTCAGTGAGTCAGAAAATGACAGAGAGGGAGAGGGATATTGTAATCCCCCTCATCATGAATGGCTTCAAGGTTAGTTTTCAAATGTTAAGGTGTTTATGGTGAGACTCACAAATTGATGATTTTAAGGACTGCGCAGAAGAAACTGGAGCTGGTGTAAATGGTGGTCAAACAATTGTCAACCCATGGATGTTCATTGGTGGAACTGCCACCAGCATATGTCAGTCGAATGAGTACATTATGTAAGTGCCTTATTTCTAACAATGTAAGATGGCTTTGAAACAGGTTTTGTCAGACTTGGTAAAAGGTGTTGAGAATGTCTACCAATATTTAAAATATTTTTGAGATTACAGCCATCTTTGCCCTCAAACCAGACTCTTCTGATTGATGACCTTTTATTTTTGCTCAAAGCAACAAAACATTCCAGCCTCAATTACATTTTATCCCTGAAATTACCTTTCCCTTATTGATTTATTTGATGAAGTTCACCCAATCTGAAAAAAAAACTGAACTTATTTTTGGCTTCATAACCTTCTTTAAGGAATTGTACTGAGAAGTGCACAATGGTTTGAGAGTTGCACTCTGTCAATCTATGCATTGTAAGGAACACTCCCAACATTTAACTAGCAATAAAATATATTTTGTGTTATCAATCTCATCAAAGCTCATAGGTTGAAGAATAAAATTTTTTAAATTTGATTAGGCCTGACAATGCAGCAATTGGGGATGTGCTGGTCCTGACAAAACCTCTTGGCACTTTGGTGGCTGCAACTTCTTACCAATGGTTGGACCTCCCAGAGAAGTGGAATCGAATCAAACTAGTAGTGGGCGAAGATGATGTGAGGAAGGCTTACCAGAGAGCTATGTTCTCGATGGCTCGACTCAACAGAATAGGTTTTTATGCTGGTTTTTTCTTAGTGTGTTTTCTAGCTAATTTTACAATTTTTCAGCTGCCCTGTTGATGCACAAATACAATGCCCATGGTGCTACTGACATAGGAGGTTATGGACTATTGGGCCATGCTAATAAGTTGGCCAGCATTCAGAAAAATGAGGTTGGATTTGTCATACACAACCTGCCCATCATTGCCAAAATGGCAGCTGTTAGCAAAGCCTGTGGCAATATGTTTGGGTTACTTCAAGGCCATTCAGCTGAGACTTCAGGTAAGTGCTTATGGTGATGATTTTTCAGAAGTAGCCCTATAATTCATATGTCACTGCTTAGGTGGCCTCCTCATATCACTTCCAAGAGAGCAAGCTGCTGCTTTCTGTAAAGATATCGAGAAACAGGAAGGCTACCAGGCCTGGATCATCGGTATAGTCGAGAGAGGAAACAGAACCGCCAGGATAATCGACAAGCCACGAGTCATCGAAGTGCCTGCTAAGGACAGGGACGGAGAGCTCTGGTGAAATACTGGCATAAGATGACTCTATCAAATATTTGATATTCTTTCAGTTTTACAATATTGCATGGAATAAAGACTGAATGCTTTTCACTCTATTGAATTCAAATTGTGTTGCAAACTCAGTGGTCCATGCAATAAATTACAAAAGCTTATAAAACTCATTCAAATATCAAATGCAGAAAGGTTTAAACAATTGCTTGGTGTTAGCTGTCACTCCATGGTGTCCTGCTGTGGTAAGATGAAACTTTTAATCTCTGCAAATACGAGATCTGAAAATATCGAACAGTGTCACCCCAGCGACAATTTGTGCAAGTTTCTATCATAATTGCAATGGTTTCAGTTAATTGCTGAATGAATTTCAGTGAGTGAGCATCTTCAGTGCTATTTTTAATGATGGGGATCTGATAATAAGCTTGGGCTTGTATATCAATTTGATTTACATGCTATCTTGGTGTGGTGTTGTGCCACAGCATTCAGCTGCAATGCAAAAATATAACTTGCTGATAAATGCATCTCGAGGAAAAGCATATGTAATGGCAATTTCAGGTGTTGAATGTTCACCGAGAAAATATAGATATTCAGCCAATCACTTCCCATTGCAACTTAAAGGCAATTTTTGTAATTTACTTTTCCATGTCGGTATGTCATTGTTCTGATCCTCGTAGGTCTGGTCAAGAGGCTCAGAGGTTGGTTCATCATTTGGATCTGAATAGTTTTGGAGATAGGGATGTGCCAAGGCCTCGTTCACAGTTATCCGAGTGTCAGGATCAAGATCCAACATCCTTTCCAGCAGTTGAATGCCTTAAAAACAAGGATTACTCACCAGTTATGCCGTACTTCAAACATGGGGATTATATACAAAGGAGCATATAAGCGAAGACTTTTCCCGAAGGTAAATTTTGTGCAGGAAAGCTAATTTTTCACCCTAAAATACTTCTAACCATCAGGATTGTGGCCCTTGAAATACTCTTGGAAGTTCTTCTTCTCTGTCTTAGGCAATGAAAGGATAAATCTTTTTGCCTGAAATAATTTTATATTTGCTGTTTTCTAATCACAGACAGCCAAAACATACTAAGAACTAATGAATATAACCATCAAGGCTATGTGATTGCAATAACCAATTATTGATGCAAGTTTTTCACTAGAAAAGCTCTAAGTTGATATGAGAAAGTGATTCGATATATGATGATATAAATCAACGTTCGTCAACATTGCTCTTGCAAGTCAGTGGGTTGCGTTCCTGCATGCGGCAGTAACGGCAAGTTGTAATGCTTTTGCAACCCACCTTGCAAATGGCTGACAAATGCATACGGTGCTATACAAATGAACATTTACATTCAAATGTGTTCTAAGTTCTAATTCGTGCATTTAATGACTTGAAAACGAAAAATACAATTTTGCAATAGTTTATCTAACAATAATCTACAAGTGCAAAATAGTTACTTATTGTTCAACAAAAATTATCACCTCCTCGCTCGTTATCTTCGAAAGTAATGCATCTGTGGGTGTTCCTGTTAAAGTCATGGTCTTCTTCAGCTGGTCGATATCTTGGGTATGATTTTCAGTTAAATAACAACAAACAAAGGAAACAACAACAATTTTTGAGTGGAAAAAGATACGATCGGTCCCAGGAAACAGTGGCTTCCCAGTCATCAACTCAGCCATGATGCAACCAACAGACCAAATGTCAACTGGAATCAATAAGACTTAAATCAGGTATTTCATATAATCAAGAGAGAATCATAACATTAGCACATATCTAATAGTATTTATGAAGATAATGCCAAATAATAGCAAATAAATAAATAACAATAATATCGTTAAAGAACAATGATTGCAACAAACGAAACCATTTTGGTTGTAGTGCATCCAGTTAAGCATAATTTCTGGGGCCCTGTACCACCTCGTTGCAACGTATCCTGTCATTTCCGCATCGGTCAGTCGGGCCAACCCAAAATCCAAGATCTCAAAGCAAATTGAATGAAGTTATGATAAGGTAATATTACATCGAGTGCAGCTTCAATCGGTAGGGTGGCTCATTAAGATAGTTTAAGCAAGTGCAGATGCCGAGCATTGCAAAAAGCAAGTATTCGAATAAAGAATGAATGCAATGCTTTTTAATCTTATTGTGACTTTGCTGAGATTTCAATGCAAGTTGTGAATGTCGGCGTGCAGGTTGGCCGAATGGGTTGCGTTCCTGCATGCGGTCTTAATAGCAACAGTCGTGATGTGTCGTGTTCGCAACCCAGCCTGCACCGCCAGGGAGTGCCCTCGGGTAGGGGCGCTATATAAATGGTAGATGGACTAAAAAGTGCCTTCACATCCCATTGGGATACAAAAGGCACTCAAAAGATCGGCTAAATACAAATACAAATGTCTAACCTTCAATTCGCAATCTTCATTCACAGCAATATTGCTTGGCTTGAGATCCTAAGAAGTAAACAGGGCGTAGTTGGGCGTAGGAGAAAATTAGGTTTGTGGTGAAGAATTGAAATCAATGAATTAAACATTTGCTTTGAATAATGACACTTAGAAGGACCTATAAAGACATTTACATTGTTATCATCTTGTTTAACTCTCATATCAAAAACTTACTCTGTGCAAAATTCCAGCAGAATGTATGTACTGAAAGTTTAAGTAAAAAGTGAGGTCATAATTTTTGAAAGTAGTTCATTTATACATAGCACTTCAAGCATAGCATCAGATGCATGTTAACCATTTATATAACACTCCTTCCTAAGGTGGCCTGTAGCAGTGCAAACTGGATTGTGACCACAACACATAATAACTTTTACCATCACACAAACACCAAAATAATTCAATATTACTTTATATTGATTTACATTAATGAAAGAATTAATAAATTGTCAATATTTACCTTCAGCCCTCTGAGAATCTGATAAACGAGAAACTGTACGTGGTCATCTGATAATTTCTGAGTTTTAACAATATTATTCAGGTCAGCTCCCATCAAAGGAGTCACAAGGTATCTGAAAATAAACATATAAATTACAACATATTAAAGTTACAAATATCATAATGAATATTTATTAACAGAAACTTAATTAAACTAGTTCAATATTCAATTTTGAGCAACTATTGCTTAGAAAGCTAAGACTAAGCAATTAAGACTTTCCAATAAACAACTGATGCACACATCCTTGGCTTTCTCATCTTCAACCAAGTTCTTCAAGGAACTTCCTCTGATAGAAAATACTTGCTTGTTTTCATCACCTACTACATTCAACGAGAGCCTTATAAAGCCATGCACTTCTCAACATTCATTTGTTTCCAGCTCTGCTCTTATGCAGAAACCCATAATTTGTCTACTAAATTGATGCTTTTGCAAACCAAAATTCTGGAGGTAAATTATAAAACATGTATTTAGGAACAAATTAAAGCAACTTACACATCTTCGAACGAATCGTCTGGTACATCAGAAGGGGTGAATATGTCGAGCAAGGAAATCACCTTAACAAAATAATATTTGTTTTAACGGTACACATTATGAAATATATTACATATATTTGTTTGATGTATAAAACGTATACTGAATTTTTTTTTCAAATAATGCTTAAAAAATCGTTAACTACAAACATAAGTAACAGAAATTCTAGATGTTCTAACATTTTCATGACACATATGCTTTAACATTTTTATTTCCCTGTAGGCTCGTTTTGCGTGTATCGGGGATTGAAACGGTCTGGCTAGTTTTTTTATTGCCACTTTCGGTTCATTCGGATAGAACATATCTTTAGCAGAGCTGCAACAGTTATGAAACTATACGGGTAATTAAATTATGCATTAAATAAAGAGTATGCAACTACCTCTGCCTTAACATGTCATTAACATAACATGTCTAACCTGACTTGTCCATAAGCTCCATAACCAATTGAAGTTAGTTCTTGGTATCGATGTGGCACTTCCCAAAATGTTTTATTCAATTCTGTTCGATAAAAACCTGGAGAGATTACTGGTGAAACCGTGCTCATGTTTGCAAATAAAAATTTTAGACAGCTTCGGAATTTAACAGCCGCGGGGCGGCCTAAAACTTAATAGAGAGATGGAATCCATACACAATAAACATTCGTCGCAAAAGTGGATCAGCAAAGCATTACTCGGATTGATAAAGTTAGTTGGATGGTTTACTTGAGAATTTATTTAAAACAACAATTAATAAAATTTTGTTGAAAAAAGTGTAATTGCCAATGAAAAAATTCATTTACAGTGCAGTGCTGTGAAATGCTGCTTGCAGACGGTTCTTTCTTGCATAATTCGTACACTTAGCGGGTTCGCCTCAGTATATCTACGGTAGTAGTCTAGGATGTGTTTCTTTTCCTTGGTATCAAAGGTTTTGTTAATGTTGATTTGTCACGTCTGAAAAATGGAACGCAAAATGCGCAAAGAAAAGGATTACATGGCTTTCGCCGAATTTGATCTACAGCTTAAAGGTTGGCCATGCTTTTGTATTTTGAATATCATTCGAACATATGATAGCTGATTCTTTCTTTATAGAACTACTTTTCCACCACAAGGCATTGACATTTTATCTGAAATGTTAACGTTGATGTTCATGCTTCATAATCTGCTTTTGCTAAAATCTTATCGTATTTTTCGTGAGTGTTACTGGATTTCTTTGCTGCAGCCTTGGTTATCAAGTTGAGATAGATGCCTTTTAGGTAGAAACATTATAACTTCCTTGAAAGTGTTTTCTTTCAGCTGTGATTCATTCGATGTGCAACATTGGCGGGCTGGTAATGAACTAGGCTTAAATATCATATGGTGTCTGTCCGAAATTAATGACGGACAATCACATATTTTCGCTTGCAAATAGGTATTTAAAATGTTAAATATTTTCACATTTCATTCAAATCTGCGTTGAAGGTTACTCGATTACGTTAACAAATTGTGTCGCGGAAAATATGATTTTTCGTTGAATGCGGTCGATGCGCGAGCATTATTAAGAAGCATTGGTCTGCATATAAAGGACGCGTTCGATCTGTTTGTCAAGTTTCGAGTTTTCGCCATTGGGTCGTGGGTCGATACTACGATGCTTGTTTGACTTTTTATTTTGTTTGCCGGCTGTAACTCTGCGCAATAATGGCTGCTGGTGCTTTAATGATGAGCTACGAAAACTTGGATTATGCAACAGGGACGACTGCTTGTGGCCTTGGTAGTTTGGCTAGATCTACTTCTTTAAGAAATTCTTTGAAAAGACAGAGAGAACCTCTCTGGATTCAGAGTGAGACCGAAAAATTTCGATTGTTTGAAAATGAATTGAAACAATTTATCATTCTCTCAAACCGCTCAATGCAATTTCTTTTTACATGCGTTGGCTACTTTTATTTTTTGAATTATTTATTTGAATCGATCTTATAACATTTCAACAAAGCTTGATTAAGATGCTAAGTGTGCATGCATTCTTAGTGGTAAATTGATAAGCTGTTAATTCTGTGGTTTTTAGTAGTTTGCATTGAAGATTACTTGATTAAGGTTGTTATTGAATGAGTTACAGGGAGTAATCTGATTTCAGTTCATTACATATTTTGATAAATAAAACATAAAATGTTTTTAGAAAAAGTTATTGCACTTATAGCTTATTTATATTTTATATAGTTTGGCAGTTGTCATCAGTTATAATAAGGTAGTCTGACAAAATTATTTTTAAACATTTGTTATTTTGGGACATTTATTTGTTATTTTAGAATCTTGTCCTTAAGGAATCCTAAGATCTGCAAATGACAGGGAATTATTATTTTATCCCAAATACAACTTCATCATCATCAGAAGCATAGCATAAAATTTTAGAACATTGCCAAGGTTTAACGCTTTTCATCTTCTGACTTCAGTCGTCTTTCCTACTTCTTATTCGCACGATTCACCATTCTTTTCATCTGTCTTGAAAGTGATGAGTCATCAGCATTGAAGATTATATTGATGATCATCATGGTCATTGGTCACTGGTGGAGTTGGACCCAGCAGGACTGCCAATTATAAATGAGCACATTTAATGTGGATGAAGTGTGCATTAGTATTAGAATATTATTAATATTAGAATACTTAATTTTGCATCATTGGGCATGTAATATTTAGTTGAGCAAATTCCTGTGAATAGTTTTCAAGATGATTTCAAAAGGAACAATTATTCTCTGATGATGTTTTGTATTTTTTATGCTTTTTGTGTAATTTGGAATAATTTTTTAGATAATTTGGATACATTCATCCATTTACTTGCTAAATCCATTGGGTGATGATTTACGATAATTTGTGGATGGTGCTTGTAATGTTATTATTTATGTGCCAGTTGGAAAATGTCAGGCACTTCAATGAATGGCCTCCAATTATTGATCTGGAAAGGTTGTCATGTCTTTAACAGATACCAGGTTGCAGCTGCAGGAGCACATGAAATGTCTGGACATCAGATTAGAGAATCACGTTGCCATGTTGGTCGAGATACAAGACTTTTACAAAAAGAGAGCCGAAGTTGAACTCGAGTACTCGAAGAACATGGACAAATTGGTCAGACAAATTGTGTCCAGACACAAGGCCGACAAGTGAGTCTCCATAATAACGGACAAAACGTTTTCAAAATCGAGGTGATCCATCGTCTTATGTCTCGTGGTCTTTCATGCATAACAACACAACTAACATTCCCGAGGCTGTGTGATTGTTGTTTGATTTGTTTGCATGTGTGTCTCATCTTCTTGATTTGTTTCAAAATGAAGATCTATCCTGCTTGTTAATGTTTCATTGGCTTGTTAGGCTTGCGTTTACTGATGTGAAGATCCAACCCATTCGTGAGCGTATTTGTGCCTAGATGTTTAAAACATGCTGCGCGTTGATAAGTTGTTACGTCCTCCTGACAGAACGATACAGATACTCGATATCAGTTGCTCTGGCTCCTGACTTTGAGTTTCAGATGAAGTCTTTGCTATGCGACCTTGATGGCTGCTAAAAGTTGTGTCTCTTATTTAGTGCATTTTATTTATTAAATGAGGATTACATTGAATTCGATGAATTAACTGAAATGAGAGGTGTAGAATAAATAGACATTAAACCCTCTGAAAGCCTCTATTGTGTTCTCGTAATTAAGCTCTTGTGATGTAGAAGTACCTTACTGCATTGGATATTTTTATAGTTTCTATTGTAATTGCCACGAATCTTTCTAGTCAGGCATGATTGTTTTAGGAGGGAGACGTGGCCTGGTTATTCAACTTATTCCATCTGGCAAACGTTGCTCAGCACAAGCAAGAAACTAGGGAAGGACCACGGAGTGCTGAGCGAGTTGTACAGCAACCAAATGGTCTTCAGAATCAACGAGCTAGCTGAGGACACGCAGAGAATTTACAAGAAAGTAATTACCACTCGATCTCTTTTTAATATTATTTGACGAGAACAATAATAAGACCGAGCGAATGTTGTCGGCGAATGTTGTTTGCAAGCTTTCTAATCTTTCTTAACGTTTGTCGTGCAGTGCAGAGAAATGGCAACCCTTCATCACAGTGAAATAATCAAATCTCTTATGGAGCTTCAGAGTGTAAGATTTTCTGTGGAGTTTTGTCTCTTGTTGAACATCTTTGTGTCATATTGTTGAGCTCTGAATTTAGGGTATTGGGTTAGTTACAATAGCATCGGTGCTAGTCATTGCTTAAGGCATAAATTTATTTACTGGTTTCGTTATGTTGTGTCGAATGAGGTCTTATTATGTTATTATGCAGTCTATGAAAACGTATCACCTTTACTATGGTGATAGTTTACACGCCGAGGGGAAATTAAGACATGTGGAGAGTCAGAAGTCCAAGGTGGAGGGCAGCAGTTCAGGGAAGGTGCTCGTGACGAGGAGGTTGAGGAACATCGAGAAACAGTCCGAGAAGGTTTCCTTATTTCTCTCGGCGTACAACTAATTGATAATCAACAGATGTTTCCGATGTGTAGCACGTGATGTTTTTGCACACGAGCTCACAAAGGCCCC
Source organism: Hirudo medicinalis (assembly GCA_011800805.1). Taxonomy (NCBI): domain Eukaryota; kingdom Metazoa; phylum Annelida; class Clitellata; order Hirudinida; family Hirudinidae; genus Hirudo; species Hirudo medicinalis. The sequence goes on along the minus strand of MPNW01000173.1, from coordinate 62,731 downwards.
TTTGAAGTTGCAAAACGACAATGAACGTTATCGATTGCTTTTTCTTCGAACATTTGTTTTCATAAAATATTACTACTCATCATATTTTATGCTAATTCAGTGCCCTTGGTACGTTGAAAGGATGGTAAATTTATAATGCATCTTATCTTTTGATAAGTTTGATGATGACACTTTTAACGTACAATCCATTAAAACCAAAGTTCGATTTATCGGAAGGTAGCCCAAAAAGAGGATGTTCGGCTTTATTTCATAGGCAGTAGTAATACTTGCTGCAATTCGTTTCAATTCAACATAATTTGTCAGCTGAGGTCATTAAATAACAATAATTAAATTATCGCAGTTATAATTGAACGAAAACAAGTTTTGTCGTTGGAGTTGAATTGATGGATTTCTGCCTCGATAGATGTGCTGTGAGATGCGGATGTGAAGGATAATTTGTGTTGATAGCAATTGAACGGAGCGCGAAATGATTTCAGAGGCAGTTGAAATACGTCGAGAGCAGGTTGAGGGCCGTGAAAGCCCGCAACGAGTACCTCTTGTGTCTCGAAGCTGCCAACGCCTCCCTCCAGAAGTACTACTCGGATGACCTCCACGAACTCATTAGTGTGAGTCATCATGTTGTATGTGAGTTGCCATCTTTAACCGAGAGGTAGGCCGCGGATGTTTATATTTGTATTTGTGACGTATTGGTGTTTGTCGTTTCTCTCTGCAATTGAAAATTATGCTCTCACGAACAGGCGATGGACTATGGCTACCACAGCACTCTGGGAAGGGCGGTGATGATGCACATCTCAGGAGAGGAAAACATGCTTCAATCCAGACACGGATGCTTGGATCTTCTGACCAAAAGAGTTCGAGATTTAAATCAAAAGGCGGACAAGCAGACATTCCTTGATGTCTTCATTCAGCCATTCCAAACTCCTAAACCCTTTGAGTTTCAGGCTCATAAAGGAGACGAGGTTTACAGATGAATAAACTTATTAGTTGATAATAAACATATTTTATTAATAAATTATTAATAATCGGTTAATATAACTTAAAGATCAATCAAATCAGTGGTCAGAAGTCAGTGCAAGAAGATCTCATTGACAGACTGAGATCCATAGCTGAGAGGTTGAACGCTCTCAAAGTGGAAAACGATGAGGTGAATGTGTGAATAACTTTCCATTTGTTTACAACTTACAAGTCGATGTCTTATTGGTTACGAGAGACCTGAGAGGATGAGGAATGTTTACGTTCGCACGTTGCTTTAAGTTCACCGGTAGGCGATAATTAATGTCTGCTCCTGGCTCTGGGAGTCTGTCTGCCAAACAATTGTTTTGCGTTCTTCGTGTATGTGTATGTGTGCGTGTGCGTGCGCGTGCGTGCTTTATCCTATAACGTTTATCGACGTTATCTCTTTGAGGACTCAACACCGAACAACAAACACTTCCTTTGATTCAGTTCATCAATGCGTGTTTACGATTTCTTGATTTTACTTAAACACTTAACACTTTTTTAAACACGTAACACTTTCAATCAATTAACACTTTCAATCAATTAATACTTTCAATCAATTAATACTTTCAATCACTCAACATTTACTCATGGTAACATTGTGTAACTCGAAGAATGTTTAAATATCAGATGACGACGATACAAATAGGCCATGATGATGATGATGACGACGTCGCAATATTATTCCCTGATGACGAAACTAATTACTCATTCAAATCCTGCCAGTTGCAATGTAACAGGACTTACAATTGAAAGGCTTCAGCAGATTGAAATCATTCTTCCTGGGATGAATGTTCAGACCAACAGGAGAATGTTCAGACCAACAGGAGAATGTTCAGATACGGAATTAATGGAGCTGCTTGATTGATAATGATTTCATTGAATACATAAACGAGTAAGAAAAGTCAGCCATCACTAATGCTGGTAGTGATAATAATGATAATCACTAATTGAATGATAATCACTATTATCACGATGTTGTGACGATCTTACGTGGACATTCGATTGCGATTGTTTTAAAACACGCGAAGTCAATTTTCAGTGTAACTACAAATGACATCGTGATTGGCTTGTCTTCTTTCTTGTTGAAACATTTATTTCCTGTTTGAACCTGAAGTAAACACTTTCTCAGCAGATCAATTGGTTTTCAATTAGATTTGGAAAACACTGGAAACGACGGACAGCAGACTGGCGGAAATGGTGACTCAGAAGGATTACGACGTCACGAGGTTCTTCCAGGACGATTCGCCTCAGCCTCCAAAGTCGCCGCTGGAACGAGAGAAACATCGGTCGGATCGACTGGAGACCGAGGAGTTCTACCTGAATGTGAGACGAATTCATTCATTCATTCATTCATTCATTCATTCATTCATTCATTCATTCATTCATTCATTCATGCGATTGCATCACGTTGTTGATTTGAACCGACCACCCGTGCGTCGACAACAGAAATACCATGCCTACGAAACCACCAACAACCTCATAGCTCGTCTTCAAGCCAAATACAACTGCATTGAAAAGGCACTGACAGAACATCATTGCGTGGTGCTCAGCAACATGGGGTTGGTGTGTTGTTGTTGTTGTTGATGATGATGATTGTTGCTTGTAACAACCTCTTGAAAATTCTATGACAATGACTTTGTGATTGCTCACCAATTGCTTTGATGAAGCCCTCCGTATAGCACGGCATCAATACCCAGGTAATTCTAACCTGCGATTGATTTCTTGATTCCTATGAGTTCTTTTGTGTTCCATTCACTTGCCTGAGTTCTTTATTTTCAGTCTTGAGTTTCGCTTTTCCTTGTTAGTGGTTTTGTTGCAGTTGGATGATTCCAATAGATTGTTGGATGATTGCAATTGTTCAGTGATTCTGGTGTTGCTTTTTGTGTTTCCCTCTGTTCAAGCTATTCTTTGAAGCATTCAGTCCTTTCTTTGAACGACATGCTTTTCAATTGTTAATTCGAATAAGCAGATTAACTCCCATTTAAACCTCGTGAAGGTCAAAAGTTTGGTTGATTGATTGGTTGGTTGATTGTTGTAAACGTTGATTTTGTAAAGTTCTTTTATCTTACGTTCTTAAGGGTTTCTCTGTTGCTCTGACAAATCATTCATTGTTGACTTATCATTCATAGGAGAGATGTTGTTTGCTTAAAATATCAACTTTTAAGCCTGCAGTTGAATGTGGGTCATCACATTGGTTTACTTTCCTACATCAATGTCGGGCCGTTTTGATATGATTCCACAAATGATTACTCTTGCTTCTCGATTCTTCAGAATCCCTGCCATTCCCCCGAAACCCAAGAGGAGGAAACTCCTTGGAAAGGCATCACCTGTTGACAGGCCTCAACTCTTTGGTGGCTCAATTATGGAGTATGTTCAGGTATGATTGATGTGGCATCTCTGATCATTTTTAAGATTTAAAAACTCAATTTGTTATAAAAAAAAAACTGGAAAATGAAGTTTATTTTGGTAAATGAAATGCCAATTAATTTTGATCTCTGATTGAACTTTGGGGATCTCCTCATCAGCTTCTGATCAGTCGTTCAATTGATGCAAAACATGTGTTATTTTTATGGCAATTGGAGATTTATTGGGAATTAAAATTCTCTCCATCAAATACCTGAGTTGATTTCAATTTGTTTTTTATAAGTAATTTTTTATTCATGAATAAATGATTCAAATTTGGGAAACATGGTTGAGATGGTAAGCTGGTGAAAATCAGAATCTTCATGACGTTACCTCTTAAAAAATACATGTGCTTTCAATATCCTCATCAAACAAAACCCTTCAACAAGCCTTTATGGCTTCAATTTTATCAGCTCTAAGTTGGCTGCCTCAAAACCATCGCTAACTGTTAACTCTTGCTAATTCCAATCAGAAAATGCTTTGCAAAAGTTTCTCACAATGCCTTCCTTCACAATTTTTCCTTCTCGCAATTGAGAAGTCACACGAGGAGCACACGAGGACTTGTCAACAACAACATCGGAATTCGCTCGCTTAATTGCTTCCAACCTCCAAAATTCGACCGAACCGATAAATACTTTTGTATTTTTGCTGCTAAGATTTCTTGAAACATTTCATGGTTAATTTTAAATGTGTTTTTAAACAATCCTGCTGAAGTTTAATGGTGAAGTTAAAGTGACAACGTAAAGACTAGCTCATTACTCGGTGACAGATAAGAATTCGTAAACATTTTGAACCAGGCCTCGGGAGAGGATATACCTCTGATAGTGAAGAGTTGCATCAGGATCATCAATTTGTACGGTCAGTATTTTTACTCGAGTTAGTCGCTAGATTACGTAATTAGAAGTGGGGTTGTTTTTAAGGCATGCACCACCAGGGCGTCTTTCGAGTTTCTGGTTCTCAAATAGAAATCAACGACTTCAAAATTCAATTTGAGCGAGGTTTGTCGAATTACCGTCGTTAGCTTTCGATTGTTATTTCATCGCACGGTCGATTCCTAGGAACGGACCTGTTGCCCGACCAAGTGGACGGCAAGGACATCAATTCGGTTGCCGGAGTCCTGAAATTGTACTTTCGAGAGCTGCGGGAGCCACTTTTTCCGTTCTCCATTTTCCACGACCTGATCGATTTCATTTCCAACAACTCCTTCACAAGTGATTAATATTCATTAACTTTCATGCTGCAATTAACCAATGAAGTGATTCGTTTCGACTATTCAGATCCGGAAGAGCTGCCAGAAAGTATATCACGACTTCAACACTTATTGGTGACATCACTATCAAGACCTGTCTTTGTTCTCATGAGATTTCTCTTTGCTTTCCTTAACCAGTCAGTAACATTTTGATATTTAAAAAATTTAATTTTCATCAAAATAAATTAAATGCAATAAGATATTCTGCCGGAATGTTTTTCAGCCTGTCGGAGTTCAGCGACGAAAACATGATGGACCCTTACAACCTGGCCATCTGCTTCGGTCCTACTCTCATGCCCGTGCCCGAAGAACTGGATCAAGTTGTCTTCCAAAGTCACGTGAACGAATTGATGAAGAACATCATCATTTACCAGGACGAGATCTTCCCTCACGACGGTGGCACCATGTACGAGAGGTGCGAAGTTCAAGTCGAAGGGTCGGTATCCCGTCATTTGTTCATAAAAACCGTCCTTAAAACGTTGCAGTGAAGCTTTACGTCTCTGCAGTTATTATTAGTAATTATAATGATCAATCTTGTGGCTCAGTTTCCTGTGCCAAAAGTAGCACAAACAATTGAAGATAACGTGGACAACTGCCGTCATAAACTTTAACCGACATCAAACATCCTGTCGGCACGACGCGATCGCACTAGAACAATTTAAAGTTAATTAAGAATCATAACCGCACGGAAAGTTAATTACTAATTCAACAATTAAATTAACAAAACAGTTTCATTGGTGTCTTTTAATAAAGCTTCCGAATTTAGTTTTCCTGATTGCAACTGATTCCCCGATTGCAGGAGACCTGCCGTCGTGTCGGACAACCTGTCCGACGACGAGGAAATCCTAGAAGAACTCGCCAGTGAAGATGGTAATTTGTTTACTTTCTCTGAACTTCTTTTGGTCGCATCGAGCTTCTATGAGTTGTTTAAGGTGATATGCCTGAATTAAAACGTCCAAACCTTGTTAATGGCTTTGTTTGAAAGATCTCGAGGTCACCGAAGCCATTGCTCTGTTCGACTTTCAAGGAAGAACGGATCGAGAACTGTCGTTCAAGAAGGGAGACGTGCTGGTCGTTTACGAGAAGGTTTCGGGGGATTGGTGGGAGGGAGCCGTGGCCGACAAGGAGGGTCTCCTGCCGGACAAATACATCAGCGTTCAAATCAAGTACGTTTGTCACGTGCCGCTTTCCGTACTTTTTACTTGAATTTGAGGATCTTATTAGTTTCTTATTAAACATCATTCAATGTTGAGAACAATTTTAGGTTAACGTTTCCCACATAATTACCTCAAAAATTTCAGCAACTTAATTTTGATGGCAATGCCATTCGAAAAGGAGTAAAAGACTCATTGTATATGTTTACAGGAACAAATATGGAACGTTCAAGTCTCGAGAAGAGGAGAAATTTAAATCCACCGAGTCTCTACCCCTCAAGTCTTTCACTCTTTCTGTTGTCGGGTTCGACGACCTTTCGCCTATGTCGGCATCTCACCCCAACCTGGAACTCAACAATCCTTCCGACAACTTCAGTCACTCTAGCTCAAATAGTTCCACCTCTTCTCAATTGGCCAATGAAGAAGACATGTCCACTCTGAAAATTCTTTCTGCTTACAAATCTGAGGACAAATGTGATGGTGATTCATCACCATCTGAAAGTAAAAATCCAAACAAACTTAAAGGCAGTTTGCTCGTGAATAATGGCGAGGGCAGGAATGTCAAACAAATGGAAGCGAAACATTCCAAAAGTCATCAGTTTGGTGCGGAAAAAACGTCGGAAGATTTGTCTTGCGACATCGACTTCGCCTTGGCAGAAGTCATGTCAGGAATCCACTCTCTCGGTTTACGACATGGCTTTGAAGTACTCGATGATTTTAATCACACTCCGGACTTAGTAATTGGATTGCCTCAAGCTTCGACTGCTCAACAGTCGAGTCCAAAAAAGAGTTTGATTGATGAATCGAGCATTTTGACAACAGCTGAAGTGTTTGCCAATGCAGATCAGTGCACAATAAAAAAGGGAATTTCAGCTCACAAAGTGGAAAAGCAGCCAGGAAAAACTGATGATGCCATCTTGAGGAATCCAAGTTTTTCAGAGAAAAAATATGCCACTCTTGGAAGAATTGATGCAAAGAAGTTAAAAGAAAGTGGTTCAACTTTCAGACAAACATTTGCTTGTGAAAGAAACACTTTTGGAAAGCCAAAGCCGAGCATGTCGAGTACCGTGAGGCAGCATTCGATGGTTTTGGCCTCGATTCAACCTTCGATCATTCCCCCTGCAAGGACTTCTTCGTGTGCCAGTTCGAGGGAATCCGCTTCGAATAGGATCCCGGAAACTTCCAGCATATTCCGTCCTGGTGGAATAAATACTTTAGACTCGAGGCATTTCAGGTCAACGGCTCCTACTTTCAACGTTCAGCCTATTTCGTCGTTGCCAGAAAGGAGAATATCGAGCCCCGACGGCGTTCAGTCGAACGAAAGCCGTGAAACGAGCAGGCAAAGCAGCGTCAGCTCCAATTCTTCCTTATTTCTACCCGATCCACAGCACGCTTCCCAAAGAAATTTGGACCAACTTTTCAGAAACAAGCCCGCCGTAAAAGCTAAGCCACCTCTCATGAAGAAGCCGACACGCGTCAGCGAAGTCGGAAGGAAGCCAAGTGATTCTCACAACCCTGAAAACCTTCCGACTAAAAAATCCTGATCTTTGGAAGTGTGATGAATGAAGGGAAATGGAGTTAATTATTGATGACATTTGAATGTCATTCCATGCTGGAATGTCTGAATGCACGAGATTCAAATGCTGCTGCGACGTTAAACTTTCCAAAATGAAAACTTGTCGTTGTTCGGATGGTGACGCTCGAATCGTAATTTCAAGTACAATAATGTATTTCTTCTTGGAGGCTGATAATACTTATTGTTTTGTATAGTGAAGTATTTTTAGCTTTCACTTTTGAAGCCTCTGTTTCATGCTCGTATTCAAATTTTAGTTCAGTTTTTCAACATGTATTGCCGATTCAGCCGTTTTGATATCAGGGAATCTTGTTCTCTATTTCTCGTTGGAAGCTAGGGGTATCGAATGTTCGCTCTTGAAATAAACTCAGTGAATTGTGATTTTACGTTTAAGGTTTTATGAATATCAGAAAATCATTAAGTTTCTTAGTGGGTACTTGCGTTAATTTAAGTCGTCGTCCAAAATTGCCAGGATGGTGAGGAGTGATATCTGGAGATGTTGCTATACGTGCGCTGCCACACAAATTAAGTGTTGTTATGATAGCATTTGCTACCGTCGGTTGAGGGCTTGGGTCGCTCCGTGGCGGGTTACAAAATTCGTTTTAAGTTTCACTCCGTGGCGTTGAAAGTAGTGACTTTTGGAAGCAGAAGGGATTTGTGCCGTTTGAGAGTTGGTGCACTTTGCCTCGCAGGTGGCATGACTTTTGGATCAGACTTAGTGAACTCGTAGTGATCTCCTGGTATGCTCTCGTCATCAATAAAATACTTCTTTGAGTTTGAAATTAATTGCTTTTCAATTACATTCCTTCGTTGACACGCTGCGGTAAGACCAAAATAACGATAACCCGGAATATTAACTAAAAGCATAAAAAGAAGCGCATTTCTCTTTTTGGAAATGTCTGGAAAAAAATCGTAATATGGGTGACTTCGTTGCTCATGAGCACCGATGTTCTTGTGTGGTAACCCCTAATCCGCCTACGTTACGTTTCCCTCCACCCCAACAGCGCCAGCTTCTTTTTGTAAGAATCCAGAGAAAATCCACATATTAGATATGGAAGGCGGCTATCGGAGAAGGATAGCTTGACTGTCAAAGCGGTCTCTTGTTCATAGAAATTTAGCATAATAAATGCGAGACTTCGGACGTCATATGCGAAGGAGCACAGAGAACATAGCACCTTGCTTGCAGCACCATTGGCTTGCACGCTACATCCGTCGATAGTGGCTCTCATGCGTCGCAAATAGAAACACACGAGAATCCATTGCAGTTGGAATTGTATGCGCTGTTTCAGAAGAAATTCAATCATTGAGGTGTTTCACAGCTTAAACTGGCCTTTTCCAAACCAATAGTCTGATACTATTCGCGACTTACTAATTTTTGATTTTTTGGCTAGGTAGCTAAACAAATATGGATTGTTCATTTCTTTTCGACAACGAAAACACTTCTTCTGGTGGATTATTGATTTGTTGGATTTGTTATTCTCCGGTCATTTTACGAGGATGGTCACATTAAATTTCAACCACTGGTGGCAGCCTTTGAAAAAATTACATTCATGGCAGTACGCCCACCAACTGGTAGTTCACCTCTAGCCGTCCTCCCGAACAGCTTAGTGACTGCTTCTCCCAGGATCAACACTGGTCAGGTAACTGCTATTGTTGCTCATAAAACGAATTTTACAATTAAAAATAGGCTCCACTTACTATAACAACGCGGGTTTGAATTAATCTCGAGTACTTTCATCAATTTTTAATATTCTTTTATTTTTATTATCAACTTCGGTCAAAGGTTTATTCGACCTCTTGCATGACCAAGTGTACTTAAGAAAACTGAAATGCACAAAATTTGAGCGAAAGCATCAATGGTAGCAATAAACTAAATTAAGCTCCCGTAGTTCAAAAATAAAAATGAAATACATTCGTTTGTGGACACACAAAAAAAGAAAGAAACTATTTGTAGGTGAGATATTGATTTAAGTTAAGTTCACGAACAGCCGAGTCAGAACGAGAAACAGATGATGAATTTACAATATCGGTAGGCAGGGAATTTCATGATCTAACAACTTGGTTACAGAAGAAATTCTTAGTAGTTTCACATCTGATTTTACCTGTTCTTAGTTTAAAATTATGACCTCGTGCCCTAAAATATGTTGAGGGTAGGAGAGAGAAGGAGGCTGTGCAATTAAGCAGTCCCCTTCTTAACTTGAAGCAAAGTGATAGGTCAGCCCTTAGTCGACGCTTTTCAAGAGTTGGTAGGTTAAGTAATCTGAGTTTTTCCATGTACGGATGAGAAGCCACGGAGAGTTTGGCCTTGGTAAATTTCCTCTCGATACGTTTAATCCTGTCGATAAGATACTTTTTGTGGGGATTCCATATCGGAGAGCAGTGTTCGAGAATGGGTCTCACGTAAGTACAAAATGCTCTTTTGAGAATGTCATGATTCCTTGATGTGAAAGAAGAGAGTATCATTCGGGAAACTGTGGCAGCCTTTTTGGTTATGTTGTCCATGTGCTTGTCAAAATGGAGAGGAATCCATTAAAATACCTAAGTCCCGAATCGCATCGATCCTTGTCAGTTCATGGCCGCTGATATGGTACTTGTACAAATTTAAACTTCTTTTGCAGCCAACCAATGAAAAAACCAGACATTTTTCAGGAGCAAGTTGCAATTGCCGTTTGTCGCTCCATTCCGATATCTTATCAAATGAATTTTGTAACTGAGTTGGGGACTGATTATAAGGTTTCACATCATCAGCAAAGAGCTTACAGGTAGTGTTGGAGTTTAGAAATAAATTGGGCAGGTCATTTATGCAGAGTAGAAATAGGGTCGGCCCTAACACACTACCCTGATGAATTCCACTGGTGACTGGGATTTCGTCAGAAATAATGCCATTGATGGCAACTCTGTGAGTCCTTGAATTAAGAAAGTCTCTAAGCCATCCTCTCGCGTTGTTACCAAGACCATATGCAGAATAATAATAATTTATTCATTAATTTAACATGAGAGTCAGAGTCAAAGGCCTTACGAAAATCCAAATCAATGGTATCCATAATTTGTTTGTTCTGAATGATGTCAATCCATTGTTGGATGCTTTCAAGAATATTGGTTAAAGTCGATGTTGCTGGAATGTAGTCATGTTGGTTGTTATCAATTAGGTTGTGGTTTGTAAGGTGTAGAATTAGGAATTTGTTGATTATTTTCTCCATCACTCTGCAGCAAGTCGCAGTTACCGATATTGGTCTATAGTTTTCAGGAGATGTAGTTAGGACCCTTCTTGTGGGTGACACAATAATAAACATGACACAAGGGCAATTTTCCATTCAGGGGATAACTTTTGATCTTTGAATGATGCATCGAATATGTGGGAAAGTGGAAAAATAAATTGTTTACCTTATTTTTTCCAGATTTAAGACCCGCTTTTATTACCATTTCTGCTTTATCATCATCACTGGAGTTAAGTTGTAAATTGCGGACGATGGTTTTAAAAATATAACTGACACAAATTATCCGAAACACCTGGTTACTAAATGCAGGCGTAAGTTCAATGAAAGATAACACCTTTCTTAACTAACATAGGATCTTAACATCTTAGTTATCTAAAATAACTTTTAATTAAGAGCTGATAATTTATTTAATGTAATTATTTGTAAATTACTAACTTTGTTGTTGTTTTGCAGGCTGAACATACTTCAGTAAATAATTTTTCTATACTATATCTTCTATCGGTATAAAAAGAGTACAAAAATTATTATTAAAAACTGCAAGCTTCCAAGACGTTAGCATCTAGCGAAGCCAAAAAATGAGGAAGTTTGTCCTTTGAAGTGCTGACATGTTTCTTGCGAGGGAAAAAAGTAAATAAGGTCAATCACAAATCGCCTTTGTTATCTTATTCTAAATATTCAACTCACGACTGTTGATCGAACAACAACAAATATACGTCCTTATCGGTCCTGGATGTTTGCGGAGACCAACTAACAAGCTTTCCTACATTAGAATGCGATATTGGTGAAATAGTGTGCAAGAAAAAAAAGGTTTTTGCATCGTTGAAATAACAAATCGGTGTCATTTTATGCGATGCAATTTAAGATTACCTATAATATACGATAATATTACCTGCCAATATTATTATTACAATAATATTTTCAGTAATAATACAATAATAATAATAATATACCATATTATAATATTGTTAGGGCGACATCATAAAATCATCTTTAACTCAATCGATCTCTGCTCAATGCTTCATTATCTCGATAGCCGCCACATGATTGATTGTTTCTGATGAACTGGAGCATCTCCATTCTTTGCATTTGCGAACACTGCGTCTTTTTCGTTTATTTGGTTTGCAGCATGCAACTCTGAAGAAACAATCGTGTTTACGAAACAATGATTAATTATTAATTATTTACGAAGCAATGATTAATTATTTAAATTAGAATCAAAAAGATTAAATTAATTGCAGCTCTACTTTGATGTTGCAGGGGAAAAGATGGACACCATCTCAAGGAAGTGTTGGGCAATCTTCAGATCACATGGAAGGACCTTGTTCTGATGAGTCCACCACTTTCAGGAGACAAGTAAAAACTATTTACCAAACACTAGCAATTAATTTGTATACTAAACACATTTCATTTTTATAGTACACGTTATAACCACAAATTACATCCTCATTGCCCAAATATTGGTAGAAAATATCAATTTCCTCCGAAAGCGAAACTGGATTTGGAAATTGAAAGTTGAAAGCAAATGAAGACCAACCCACGAATGTCGACCAATAAAAGAGCAGCAAATCGCTTAATGAGGTCGTCATTGATGAGTCACCAGCAGAACACGTCGAACGCGTTGAAATTTATGAAAAGCTGGAAGCAATAAAGAGACTTCAAGTGCTTTTTGTGACGAACCACGTCGAACAATAGGAAACATTTATTGCTAAAATATCCATGAACAGGGATTCCACTGATCAACAAATAATAAAAGTGCGGCAAATGTCTATTTTTGGAATATGGAGCACTATTTTTACTTATATTGAATTCGTTGCGACAAGCAACAAATTGTTGTTATTGAGCTCAGATAAAAATAGGTTTATGCCATGTTTAATGATTTATTCAAAGCGGTTCTTGCACAATGACAGCTAAAGTAAAGTATGACGAACAAAACGAATCAAATCCAAATGGTCTTGACAGACCTGAAATGATTTTTACACTTTTAAATTTTTATTTTAAAATTTTGATACTCATTAAGTCCGTGATCAGTTGAATTCCGAAAGTATGAATAAAGAAATAAGCAATTGTGTAGTCGGCCAGAACAAATGCAGGCAGTAGAACCAATATTTCCTTTGACGAAAGTAACCAAATTACCAAAGACGTTAAAAGTCCAAACTTCTCATAACTGAACAATTCAAATTTAAGAAATTGTATGTTTGAATGCCTATTGAGAATTTAAATTTAGTTTTATTGATAAAATTATGAACATTATTATTCTTTTTAATTGATTTAATATTTCAATGAATTTATTTATAATGTTTGTGTGACATTAATAGCGTTTAATGCGAGAACAACAGGAATGTAATCGTTTGAATACGTTTTAAGTCTGAAGATTTTCTCAGATGAATTTTATGGCGACAGAATTTACGGCTTGAATTTCGGATGATTTTGATTGGATTTTTGGAGTTGATTTAATTTTGTGTGAGTTTCGTTTTCTGTTTTTATGCGATCGTGTAAATATTGTATCTGCTTTCAGCGAGGGATTATCCCCTGCTGACTCGTATAATAATAATGATAATGATAATGGTGATGATGAAGACGACGATGATAATAATAATTTCAACAACAACTTGAAGGGTTCCAATGACTCTGACTACAGTTTCCAGTCGTCAGAGTTTTCCATCGACGACGACCCTGAAGTCATTCGTAAGGAAATGGAAGCCAACCGCAAAGAAGTCGAGAAACTGGCAGAGCAGCAGCTCGAGAAATCCAGGGTTTGATCTTTTTCATAATAGCTTCAAATGTTTGTTTCTTAATTTCAGTGTTTACATTTAATGTTTAGTTTCAATTTAATGTACTACGAGTTGATAATATCCAACATTTATTATTGTTGTTATTAAAGATATTATTGACAGATAAAGCCCGTAGCATTCGCCATAAGAACAAACGTGGCTTACCGTCCATCAGCAGAAGACGATGCTCCACTACGCTCAAAAGTTCTCTCCTTCGAAGCACGTGACTTCCTCCACATAAAAGAGGTTTGAAACGAAATTAATTAATGAAATCAATCATTTTAAAAGTAATTAAAGTTAAAAAAAACCTCGACAGAAGTACAACAACGACTGGTGGATAGGACGCATCGTCAGGGAGGGCACTGAATTAGGTTTCATTCCAAGTCCCGCCAAATTGGAATTGTTGAGGTTGCAACTTCAAACTGGAAGTAAATCTGTTGGCATCTACGCCAGGTGAAAAGATAATTCGTTTAGATCAAATGTTATTTTTAAGAAAACCACACACATACATTTAGGTAAAATTATAACAAATACTTAGAAATTGAATGAATTAAAGACAATGGTAAATGATTTCATATTGAAAAATAAAACGAAGGAAAATATTTGCAAAGAAATAAATAATTACTTAATAAATCATTTTAACGTGGTAACCAGCAAACCCAATTCTGCATCGAATATTGAAAACATGCTGAACTCCAAATATCCCAGCTCAAGGGGGTCCACACCTCCAACTCCAGGTAATAATTAATTAATTTGTTGTTCTTGTTGTTGTTGTTGTTGTTCTTGTAACTCTCCACATGAAGTCTGCCTTCGAAAAGGAATGAATGAAGCTAAGTTCTGATGAATGAGTGATATCGAATGCATGCCTATTTTCAAGTTGAGCCTTCAACCAGTTAGAAGTACATTATTGCAACATCAAACAATTAAACTTAATTCGTAACATTTAATTCATAAATTCTGCACGAACGACGAATATTGGTAATTATATACGAATATTGATATTAACCTATCTTCATGAAGAACAAACACGTGTTCATCTTTCAGACAACAACGCCACAGAGGACAGTGATGGTGCCGTAAGAACTTCAAAACTCATTTCAACTTCTGTACCACGTGACAAGCACAAACCATTCTTCAAAAAGGTTAGAATTTTTTATATTTATTATTGTCATTATTATTATTATTAATTCGAAACTTTTATTAAAACCACCTCATGATAAGATCTGCATTGTAGTCTGAAATGGTTAGTTAGCATCAATCATTTACAATTGATTGATAATAATAAAAATAAATACTAGAATAAGAATACTACAATTAAAAGTTAATAAATTTGTGATTTTAATAATCAACTGCTAATAATGATAGTTAAAATGAATCATGTCAATCCTCGATGATTCAGTCTGACGCAACACCCCCGTACGAAGTGGTGCCCTCAATGAGACCAATTGTCCTCATAGGACCTTCCCTCAAAGGGTTTGAAGTAACTGACATGATGCAGAAGGCTCTCTTCGACTTCCTTAAACACAGATTTGAAGGAAGGTAGAATTTTGAATCCAATTCTTCATTTTATTGAGCCGCTCATGAAATCTCATTCTATTTCAGTCACTTTGATAATATTTCTCAATAATAACCAACTATGAAAACATAGTTGCAAACTATTACCTCGAGTCTACGTTAATATTATATCATTTGTTTGTAAAATTTATTAATTTATTTACGATTAAAATCAGTCTAAATTACTTATCCAGAATCATCATCACCCGAGTTACAGCCGACATTTCCCTTGCCAAACGCTCAATTTTAAACGGACCCAGCAAACGGGCGATCATCGAAAGGGGCAACAGCAGGACATCGTGCATAGGTAATCAGCTAATTTGTGCAATCGACCGTAGTCAATTATAAAGTTGCACATGTCTGCTCAATGTTTCCGATAATAGTTGACGCTGAGTAATTTTTATGAAGCTGAAGTGCAAGAAGAAATTGAAAGAATCTTCGAACTTGCCAGACTCATGCAGTTGGTGGTGCTGGATTGTGACACTATAAACCACCCATCACAACTCCTCAAAACCTCACTTGCCCCCATTATTGTCTACCTGAAAATTTCATCACCAAAGGTAAGCAGACAAATATTCAAATTCTTGTGGATCTGCCAAATTGATGATCATTATAATTACAAAAGAATATGTTCCTTCCATTCATAGGTTTTACAGAGGTTGATCAAGTCGAGGACGAAATCTCAAAGTCGCAACATGAACGTGCAATTGGTGGCTGCTGAGAAACTTAACCAATGCAACCCGGTGATGATGATTGTTAATTATTATAATTATTATTGAATTATTATAAATGCAAGAAGATGATTACTTCAACTTATTTACAAACGGATATGCTCAATAAATTCCATTTCGAGTGGCACTGAAGATGGGGCAAGCTAAGTTGTAACTCGACCACAAATCGACCACTCTGTTTGCGGTGTATAAAATAGTCACTCGAGCCACTGCGTTCAATGTTTGTCTGCCCTTGTTTTTATATGTTCAACGAATTCCTTTTCCTCAGGAAATGTTTGATGTTATTCTCGATGAGAATCAACTGGAAGATGCTTGCGATCATTTGGCAGAGGTCTTGGAAGCCTACTGGCAGGCGACCCATCCATCTCCTCCCAGTTCAGTTCAAGTAACTCAGCCTCCCACAACCACAGCTCTATGCACTCAACCGCCCACCCAACAATCGAGCGAACTTCAGTCGCTACGTCCCTCAACTCCATCTGTTGCCATGTCAACCACTATTGTCATCCCATCAGGTCAATTTCAGCTCCCAAATGAAACTGTGCCTATGATGAATGCTGCAAACCCAAGCTCTCCATCAGGACATCTTCCACATTCAAGAATGATGCCATCGGATGCCAAATTCAACAATTCTGCTCAGATTTCAGGTCCTCTCACGGATTCGCAATTCGAGAAGAATCCTTACGAGGAGTGCAACCACCACCCCCCTAACGTCACCGTGACGACGACCCCGGAGTTCAGATGTAGTATTAACCTAGCATCGCCTTTCGTTCAGAATTTCCCTAACATCCAGCAAAGTCAAGAGGTCGACCCTCACGTCAAGCAGCAGCCAAGACGTAGATTGCCATCTATTTCCAGCGGCGGAGCGTCATTCAGAGGGGCAACAAAGAGCAGGCCAGCACGGTTCAGAGAGGCAATTCGGACGTGGGAACGGAATACGAGTCTTGGAACTCTCCACCTATGAGCAGAATGGACAGGAGTGGACATCGACCTTACGAGAGCAGTCAACCCAACATTTCAAGGTCCTGGGATCACAGGCAGGAATTGGTGGCGGAACGGAACTATTCCAATTGGAATTACAGAGACTACCGACAACAATCCGGCCTGCCTCAGGATAAGAGATGGAATAGAGGGTCACACGCCCCTACGCCCCCCTGCGAAAAGTGGGGAAGTAGATACGAAAATAGGGTCGAAATATCCGAGAAAGGAGAGTGGTGTATCGATGTTGATGAGTGCTTCTCTGCTAAATCACGTGCCTACAGTCCGAACAGGACTAATGAATTCACTCATAGAGACAGCATCGACATCTAAGAACGATCCTGGTCACTTTTCGTCGATGTCTTCATGAAATTTTACTTCAAATTATTTGGCATCTGTCCTTCCCAACAAAATTCCGATGCTAAATAGCTTAATATTTCTTCCCTTCTATGAACTGAAAATGTTTAAATCAATTCTCTTTGTCGACTGTCACTGTCAACATTCATAAAAACAATAACACTTGAATTTCTTTTATGTTAAGTGATTTTATTTCAGACACTGCCAAAATGACTCCTGCGATAATTCAAGCGACTGTAAAGATCCCACAATTTGTAGAAACTATTTGTATTTGTCAGCATACACCCTACATTAGAAGTTAGTGTTTTAGTGAACACCATCATGTAGAAATTCTTTAACTCCTCTCTTTAAGTGATGTTAAGAAATATTGCATTTGCTCGGTTACATACATGTGTTCAGAAATTCCTGCTGTATATGAACTTCATATATTTTTGAGGATTTCTTGGTGTTAAAATCAAGCCTCCGCTACATCGTTTTGATTATCTGTGGTATAATTGTAAATTAAACTGTCTTTGATTGCTCAACTTTCTATTTGATTTAAATGTGTTTCAAATATCCGTGTCAAACAATCGTCTCATTTTTTCAGACAAAAACTTCACAAGATTCAAGCCCAGTGGAATATCACGACAAAGAAAATAAAATTAAGTGAAAAGAACTAATAGAAAACATTCCTTTCGTCTTATTATCCATAATTTCAATTCTCTTGCACGCAGTGACATAAGAAACTTGTAAAGTTTCGGGATGACATCTGTCGCTTGGATGATCATCGTGATGTGAATTCTGAAGAGCAATTATTCCAGCAGGAGAGCAATGGTCCTTAATGAAACAAACTTTTCAGTGAAACTTTGAGCTCCAAATCGATGGAAACGTTTGAGATCAGTTTTTATGAAGTTCGCTAGGTGAAATTAAAGTAGGGAGCGGATTAAGATCAATCGGGAAAAACTTAGCCATGGAATTAAACCAATCACTGCGTTAAG
Organism: Hirudo medicinalis; assembly: GCA_011800805.1. Classification (NCBI taxonomy): domain Eukaryota; kingdom Metazoa; phylum Annelida; class Clitellata; order Hirudinida; family Hirudinidae; genus Hirudo; species Hirudo medicinalis. The sequence continues at coordinate 44,770 of MPNW01000173.1, read as the reverse complement.
ACTTAATACGTTTATTTAATTATAAATATATTAGTATAATTGGTTAATTGGTTAACATTATTCTCTTGGTACCTGATACATTTTGAGCACATTTTCCATTGTTCGTTTATTTTTTTCTACGTCAGAATCATAATCCAAGATGTCATAATGTATCTTATTTCGCTTTATAAAGTCCCGGTTTGCGTTTGCCCACTGTGCAGAAATAAGATACTGTTCCTAAGTCATACTTAAGAGACAGTAACGCTTCTATATTTTTTCGTTAGTATCCATTTGTGGCAAAGATCTAAATCACTAATTGCTTTGAAATGTTCTTGGAATTGATTACCAATATTTTTGTAATGTAAACAAAAAGTTCCATTTTAACATCTTGTACTCGTTCAAGGTTCATGTTTGGTTTTTATTATTTTTGGACCCTAAAGTTTTTGAGCTTTGTAAGTATATCCATTTTTATTAATATTATCGAAATTTGGTTCTAAGTTGTTTAATCTTCCATCACATTTTAGTTCTTGCATTTGACACGAAACTAATTGTGGACATCTTGATAGCATATAGCCTCATAAAATCTTTAATGGATGAATATTATTACTATTATTTAATTGACGTCAGCAACCAGTACATAAAAATAGGCGGCTCAAGGAAATTTTATTAAAGTCCATTTCATGACGATGATTGAGACGACTGCATTTTCAGACAATCAGACAATATGTTGTACTAATTTCTTTATCTGATGACAAAGGAATCATGCCCTGGTTCTCAATAATCCGTCGTCCCCATCAGCTTCCTCGATGTCACTCAAATCTTATTTATTAATAAAGTAAATTAATATTGAAATAAATCGGGGGTCCGCAAACTAGTAAGTTAACTATTAAGTTTGTTGCGTAAGTATTCAATTCATTGAATTGAACAGAATAGTCGAGCCCGAATATTTGAGATTCTGGATTGTCCGGGCTGTCTTGGCTCTCGTATTCGCCGTTTTTGCGCTACTATGCCACTGAAGACTTAAGCGTCGAAAGACACTGAATATCCTTGGAACGATATAAATTTAATTATTTAATTGAATTATGTGCCAGGGTTATAACAATGTTAAGCCAAATTTTAAACTTCAGTAGGCCTTAAGCTTAAAGTAGGTAAGGTTAGGTGGTAGTCCAAACATGATGACGCAAAGTAACGCCACAAACGTGAGAGCCCCTGAAACATTAAGAGCATGCTCGATAACTGCAAAAATGTAAATGCAAACATTTCATAACTTCAAACACTAGTGGTTCTCTCATTTGCCCCATAAAAACTAATTTGGGACGTTTGGTTAACAAATTAACTAATTCCAAGAAAACGTCTTGTTCTCTAAAACCTCAATGTTCATTTCGGTAACTTGATTCCTACTAGACTTAAATGATGATTTAAAACAAAACTTCTACAGCATATATTCTTCTAAGAGCCTAATATGTCTAAGATCTTTCACATCCCCTCAAAATCCTTGGTGAGCAACATAAAGACTCACTTTAAACACAGAAACAGTCAGGTTTTCATTATTTTTTGGTCTTTTAATATCAGCCCCAAGTAACTTGGTTGAAATTTAAAGAATCAAAAGTTCATCAAGCAAAACTGGTCCACATGTTATCAGCACAGGAAGAGTTAAAAAAAATGACCAGCACAACATCTTCCAGCAAGAATCTAATTCAATAAAGTGACCACACCAATGTTCAACTCATCAAAAACAAGTTAAATAATAACCTAGGAAGCTAAAAAAGACAGTCATATGTACAGGTTACCAACTATTTACATTAACTTCATATGCTTGCCAACAAATGTCATTACCTAAATCCAGAATCACATTGTTATGCTTTTCAATGAGACGAAATATACAAAACATCTCTCAAACTTAAATAGACGACATACTTGACTGACATACTTCAGAAAAACTTCACACACAATTAGAATGAGGAACCAACACCAGTCATGATCGCAAGACCACAACATCACATCGAAGGTTGACACAAATAATATCAACACAGATAGTAAAAAAGTAAATAAAAGCAGTCAGTTGCCACAAAAAAAACAAAGTTTAAAATGCTTTGAGGTGCCCATGAGTCAATAAAAACATGGATTGATACAAACACGACATGTGACCGAATGTCTCGAGGTTCTCCCTTTAAACAGTGATCTAAGGCACAATCAACGTACTCAATAAATAACTTCATCAGAAGGAAACCTAAACATTTAAACAAACATTGCAGTCTTGTGGTTTCCTCTATATTTGGATATGAAATGTACTCAGAAATCCGATTCATCGACCAGAACTTGCACCAGCAGAAGATTTCTGTTTCAGCATAGTCCAGTCAAAAACATAATCGTAGGTGTAATTGAGGGTACGGAACAAAATCCTAAAGAGTTGTCTGAGGTACATGTAATCTGGTACTTCATCAAATCGCAGTCCTCGACAGTAATTGAGATACAAAACGAATTCCGATGGAAAGCTTTTGCACAAGACTTCGACGGGCGTCGACATCTTCTTTTCACTGATTTTATCGTACTTCTGCTTCTTATTGGCAGCCTTTAATCCTTGCCATGGCAGGGACCCTCTGTTGAAGTACATGAGAACGTGTCCCAAAGATTCCAAGTCATCACGTCTGCTTTGTTCAATGCCCAGATGGCATTAATGCTGGCATACCTGGCAGTGCCCGTAAGATTTTTGTCTTCACGATAGGGAATGTGAACCCTAGTTCGACTGTCTCTATACTTTTTGGCCAAACCAAAATCAATCAAATAAACTCTGTTACAATTCCTTCCAATTCCCATGACAAAATTATCTGGTTTGATATCTCTGTGTATAAAATTCTTGTTATGTACATATTCAATATTACCAATCATCTGATCAGCCAACATCAGTACTGTCTTCATTGTCAATCGCCTGGTGCAAAAATTGAACAGATCCTCGAGACTTGGCCCCAATAAATCCATAACCATTGCGTTAAATTCCCTCACTTGGCCGTACCAACGAACGTGTGGAATTCCAACGCCGCCCTGCAGTATTCTGTACAGCTTGCTTTCGTAGAGCAGTTGCGGATGTCTTGCTTTAGTGGATTCCAATTTAACTGCTACTTCTTCTCCGGATGTAATATTTATTCCTAAATATATGTCGCCAAAGGAGCCGCTCCCTATTTTCCTCACAAGTCTGAACTGAGGTTTTCCTGGCTCACCGACAATAAACTCACTTTTGGAACATCGGTCGCTCTGAGGTACTTCCATGTTACTAGAATCTAAAGCTAAAATACTGAACTCTTCGAGCTATCTGACCGACCAAAACAAAGCAAGCAACATCGCTTATAAGATGTCTGTCTGAATAATTATGAAGAAGCCTTAGTACTTGTAAGTTCAGCTTATATTATAATTCAAATATATTGTATCTTGAAATTTCAAAAATAAAAATTTATTAAAACAACGATTCGATGCAAATAAGATAATTTCACTTTTTGAGAAAGCGCTACAATTTCTTTGCTTAAATTAATCATTAAATATTATTTAATAAATCTAATGTTTTAATTATTGTAAGTTTTTATATAAAGAGATAGACATACAATTTAAGCACGAATGTTCAATCAATTGAGAGGCTTTCAGCCGTGTACCAATCGGGATGCCAAAAACGGATAATCCTCATCTTGCACATGTTAGAAAGACATAAGCAAACAGAAAGTGTGGAATATCATGCACCAAAGCCCAATAAATATTTTTAGGTATTTGATGTAAGCATACGTATATGTGTATATGGGCACAGGCGTCCGAGGAAGTTTTTTAGGGAAGAGCAAAGTTTTTTAATTCACTATTTGAACATGGCACGAAGGTGCCAAAGCCCCGAGCTTCTGGCCTCCTTGGGCGTTCACTCTCGCAATTAATAGGTCTAGTTTGGATCCCCAGCCACCAATAACGATAACGATGCAGAGTTTGATTAGAGTGGCGCATGTTCAACATAACTTCAAGGCCATTAATGTAGAGGGAAGTTTTCTCTGAAAAGGAAGGTTTTGAGGTCGGAGTGAAATCCGGCTGGATCAGTGTTGGTAATCAAATGGGGGTCTATTCCAGATCTGCGGGCCAACAGCATCTATAGACCTGTGTCGCATCCAGTGTCGCACGTCGGGCTGATGATTTGACGAAGGAGACCCTGGTTGCTGAACTGAGCCCGCGCCTAACAGGAATATGTGCAGTGCGAGTGAAAGGCAGGTATGACGGTACATGACCAAGGAGAGACTTGAAAACGAGTGAAGAGATTTTGTAGTCAATTCTTTGGCGAATGCGTAGCCATTGGAGATCATGAAGAAGATTTTATGGTGGTCATGTTTTCTGTTGTTGCTTATGAATTTATCAGCTACGTAGATGACACGCTGAAGTTGCTCGAGGTTGTGGCAGGTAGACCAGAGTTGAATTGCCGTAATCAATCTTTGATAGGATAAAAGATGTAAAGATGCTTCCGCACATTAAATGAGAATGGAGCGGCGATGCTACGAATTTTCCTGAGAGATGTGTAGCAGGAACGAGTTGTTTTGTTGATGTGAGTGGTCGTGGAACAGTCTGAGTTCAGCCAGATCCCAAGGTTGCAGACAGATTGTACTGGCTGGATCAGGTTAGAGCAGATGACGACCGATTTGGAAGAGAGTTCAGGTGCAAGTCGACCGGAAGAGCACCGCATCACCTCAGTTTTGCTGGCGTCCAATTGGAGACGACTGCTGAACATCCAGTCACTGATGGCATTCAATATTTGGTCTGGGTGGCAGTGACCGTAGACCTGCATGTCATCAGCGTACATATGGCATTGGAGTCCATGTACCCGAATGACATTCTTAAGTTCAGCCATGTACATCGTATAGAGTAGGCCCAGAACGGAGCCTTGGGGCAGTCGGCATGTTATAGAGGCCGATGCTAGTTCACCATTCTTACATTCTTTTAAATCTGTAAAGGTTTGATGTGAAACAGTGGCGCATCCGGGGTTCACCCCCCAAAGTTCTAAATAAAAAAAAAGGATAATTATATTTTTTAATTGGTTAATAAATATCGATATCTCGATATTTAACAAATATTATTGTCATAACATTAGAAAAATAATCTCCGAAAAGATAAAACCTACACAAAATCTTCAAAATCAAACCCCCTTGAAAAAATTTCTGGATGCGCCTCTGATGTGAAATCAACGAGCTTGAAAATAAAGCATTTAGCAATTGTTCGGCTCTAGAAACGTTCAAAATTCTCAACATCCATACGGAAATTCAAAATCCAAGTAAACAATATAGTATAGCATAATTTGTGAATTGAATAACAATGTAATTATTGATAATTACAAAACGTAACAGTAACTTCTGTAGGACTATCATCCATTATTCATTTATTGAGAAAACAACACTTTCATTAGTTTGAATGTTACTACTTAGTTAGTAGTAACAGTTTTATTTGATTTTATTTTATGAACATCAAACAAACAATAACTAAAATGCGAAGACAATTAAAATGCAAAAAAATGTTCAAAGGCAAAAAAATTAAAGGGATTCAATATCCCGCTAAGAGGGTCATCTATAAAGATAAACAATTGAGTAAATGTTTATGATAAAAGAAAGGAATAAAAAACAAGGTGAGACTGTGTGAGATGGAAACAATGAGTAAGCCGATATTGAAGTGTTAAGTAAGTACAATTTATAAGATGCCTTGGAAGTTCTTATTGATGTAGATGAGGTGACTTCTTTAGATATGTATGAATATATATGTGGACCTGAGCATTTAATGGAAAATGGTTTCAGGGTGGTATTTGCAAATTCACACCGAAAGAATTACATTATGTACTTCATGGGAATGAATTTCTGATGAGCGGGTGAAGTATTATACAGTGCTAGAAATATTAAGACATACCCACTTTTTATAACTTTCATATAAATGGACACATCTTGCTAAAATTTACAGCAATTAAATAAATCACCATTTAAAAGCATCTTGTAAAATTTCTGTTACTGTGTGTCAATGGTTCGTGCAAGTTATGCAAACGAACGATTTTTGGCCTGGAAATATTATTAAGACAGCTTCCGTTTTAGGCTCATTTCATCAATTTAAAGGTCTTGTTGTAAAGATGAAACATTAAATTGTCATGAAGAAAGCTATATAAAGGGATATGCCATTCATAACTTTCTTTTGCATTCACTTCATCATGGGCAAGAAAGCGGGTTTGACAGAAGAGGAAGGAGGTCAAATTGTGGCCTTCGGGAAGGCAAACTATTCAATAAGAAAGACTGCTAAGGAATTGAATAGATCAAGAATTGTCATAAAATGTTTTTTAGATGATCCAGACTCATATGGGAAGACGGAAAAAAACTTTCGAGACAGGGTCAGAGACGTCTCATCAGGGAGGCTTCACGAATAAAATATTCTTGTAAGCAGCTAAAAGGCAAGTTGGATTTGAATGCCCGTGTGAGGACAATCTGTAACTATCTTAATTCAAGCGGACAGCTGAAATACGAAATGAGAAAGCGAGCTCCAGCATTGAAAAGCCATCACAAGGAAAAACATGTCGTCTGGGCCAAAAAGATGGTCAATTATAATAAAAGGTGGGAACGCGTGATTTTCTCAGATGAGAAAAAATTCAACCTAGATGAGCCAGATAGTTATAAATACTACTGGCATGACTTCAGAAAAGAAAAAGATGTTTTTTTAGCAGGAAACATGGAGGAGGTTCTGTAATGGTCTGGGGAGGAATTTCAGCATTTGGGAATACTGAGCTGGTACTTTTGAAAGGAAGGCAAGACTCTCAGAAATACATCCAAATGCTCAATGATCATTTCCTTCCTTTTGTTGAAACAAAATAACATGAATTTCAGCAAGATAACTTTCCAATTCATGGTTCAAAAGCAACAAGAGCATTTTCCAGGAGTCCAACTCGCAGGTTATGGAATGGCTTGAATCCAATTGAAAATGTCTGGGGTCTTCTTTCAAGATCAGTTTATGGCATTGGACATCAATATGACTGAAAAAGATTTTAAAGAAGCAGTATGGAGCGCCTGGAAAAACTTGGATGAAAACATCATCAAAACACTAATTTCCTCTATGAGAAATAGGTGTATTGATGCTATTTCTAAGAAAGGAGGAATAACATACTATTGAAATATTATTTTATATGGTTGTAAATAAATTTTTTGACAAAACGTAAAGATCTCTTTTGGGCGTGTAAGGGTTTTAAACGAGAGGTGTAATTTGATGGCCTTCAGTATGACAAATAAGGATGAATTAGGGAATAGTACAGCGTGAGAGCTATAATTTTGTCAGTGAGGTAACTGTTTAACAGTTTATACATTTCGCCTTCTTCACTAAGATTGGGTTGTCTGTCCGAGAAAGAACAAAGGCTATGACAAGGATGTCTGAGGCGGCCTCATTCTGGATCTGGCAAATGAGAAGCCAGAAGAAGTCTTCCGAAGCCATTGCATGAAAGCCGTCGATCTCCGGTGTCAATGATCCACTGAAACTACGGGGCCAAGGAGTTGGCCGAGAGATACGGTATTGTCCGGAAAGTAGGCCGGCTGCTAGCTCGCAAATCACTATCGACTACCATCCCAATGGAGTCGAATAACAGCCCGTGGCCGATCTATAGCTACAAAGAAAATTTAGGCCCCAGTTTGCATATTAAGTACACGGCGTGAAGAAGCCACCGAGAGTTTTCATGGCCGCTGAAGGCAACTGGGGCGTTCGCGATCGACACAAGAGCCAAATAGCCAAAGAGGCTATTCTTTAAGTAATTCATTTGTTTACTTTTGTTACTTATGGTGCCTACTTTTAACGTGTTAATGAGGGTCAGTCTGATAGCGGAAGCGTGCGTTTCCTTAAGGCTGACCCTTGAGTTATTTTATTTGGTTTCTTGTGCTGCTTTGGTTTGTTATTGCGGTGCTTTGTTGAATAAAATTGCTCAAAAAGAAAAAATAGAGCATCGCTAGTCGAAGGTTGTCGGCTTCCAAGTGGTGCAGTAAGCAACAAGAAGAATGAGAGAAGCCAACAAGAAGCCAATGAGAGCTCCCATAGTCGCTCCAGTCCAGGCAGTAATGATCGGCATAAGGCCAGCGAGAGCCTCACATAGCCGAGGATAGCGTTGGGTCCGGAAGGTAAAAACCGAGAGGGAAACACGACTGATCACCGGATGCGGCCCCTCTCCACGAAAACATAAAGAGAATCATAGGGCCGAAACATTTGAAGACGGGTGAAACTCCTCTGAGGATCCTTGTCGGAGCTCCATGGCAGAATATTAAGAAACAAGCAGTTACGTTTGAAACATGATGGAATGATATACGATTACAATAATATAGCACAAGATGGTTGACGAATGACTATTCAAAAGCAGCTTCAGTACTTTTATTCTTTACTTTTAAAGTAACTTTGAAATGCTGATACTTCTTACTTTCACTTAAGTACATTAAAAAAAAACTTACTTAAGTAAATTTTGAGGTGTTACTTGTACGTTTACTGAAGTCCTGAAAAGCAGTACTTTTTACGACACTGTTAAGCACATCTACTCCTATGCACATCTCTACAAGAACAGAAATTGGCTTAAATCTATTACATTGAGAATTTGTATGTAAATGTTGTTTGTTCTGCTGCTGAAGTAACCAAGGGCTTTCCAAGTACTTTCTAAAACATAAATAGTTAAAGTTAAAGTATTTAATAGTTAAAGTATGCAATTCACTGGACCAACTGCTGAATTTTAATGTGGTTTCCATCTGGGTTTTATTAAGCAAGCCTAAGACATACAATGTATTTTTCAAAAGCCACTATTTCGAAAAACAAAACGAAAGCTGTCTCAGTGAAATTAAAGACAAAGAACCTGCATCTGGGTACTTTGCAATTATATCAAAATACTTTTAAGTTAGAAGTGAATTTAAAAAAAAAACAACAATGATTCAGATTCTGCCCTAACAATAAAAACTAGAAAACATATATTCTAAATTTATTTCAAATAAAGGAGACCATCATTGTCCTAACCTTAAATGGGCTTCAATACTTGAATCGAAACAAATGCAATTAAGTTCAAACAAATAGACTTTACAAACAAGCAAGAAGTTTGACATTTCAAAATGAAAGGAGGTGCTTGCTCACACGGTTAATGAGGATACTGCTCAACAGGAGAGAGGCTGCATTTCCCAATGAAAACAATTTCGTAATAGTTCGACTGGTTCTTCAAGCAATTATAAGGCATGAAAATTCTCTTGCTAAAAATAAAAGCTTCTAAGACTTTAGTTTAACCAGGGTGCATGAGCACAACAGATGATAAATATTGAACCAGTCTTAAACTTTCAGCACATGATTTGTTTAGGAAATAAGCTTGCTTTTCATTTTGGCACAAACATTAGAGCAAAGTACATTTTGAAGACTCTTTGGCAACAAGGAAGCAATTGATCTCTCTGACAATTTCAATAAAAACTTCATTGACGTTTCTTGTGCTCTTTGCCGAAGCTTCAATGAAGGGGCAGTTCCACAGGTGAGCTAGCGTAGAACCGTCGGCCGACTGAACTTCTCTCTGCGACGAGAGGTCGCACTTGTTGCCGACCAAAAGTAGCGGAACCTTGTCTCTTCCCTTGACCCTAAGAATTTGATCTCTCATCGTCCTGATGTCTTGGAATGTCTGCAGACTTGTTATACTGTAAACCACTACAAAGCCTTGGCCTGAAATTTAAATCATAATACTTCACGGCTTTGAAATCGCTCAAAGACGAGAAAAACTATTATTTTTACAAACCATTTTTGATGTATAAGTCTCTCATGGAGGCAAATTGTTCAGTTCCAGCAGTGTCTAAAATTTCCAGCACAGAAGGAGATCCATCAACCTCAATCTCTTTTCTGTAGAAATCTTCGATCGTAGGATCGTATTTTTCGACAAACTTTCCCGAAACAAACTTCACCGTAAGAGCACTTTTACCGACCCCACCGCTGCCCAGCACCACCACTTTGTATTCTCTCATTTTGTTCATTTAGAAGGAAATTTCCAAAAATTTGGAAATCCAGTTCAGAAAATTCAGAGGTTACTCAAGAAAACTTCTTGATGGTTTAAAGGCAAACAATTCCCAGAACTTCAGGATAGATCAGTCTCATTGAATGATTTCAATTTCTAAAATAAATGCGATTCATAAATCTTATAATAAACTTCAAACTCATCATGTAAACTCTTTAAGGAAATAAAAAGCAATGGTAAATTGTCTTGTGTGCTCCACCCGATTACCTTATTTCCCCACGTATAAGGACATACTTTTTTGCAAAAATTTAGGGTCTCAAAACCGGGTGCATCTTATGGTTGTAGATTTTTACTTACATTTCCGCTCTTTTGTTCCCAAAATCAAGGTGCTTCTTATACAAGGGAAATACAATATTCCCATCAAGTAATTTCCAATAATTCCAAGGCGTTCTATTAACACACTGCTCATAAACTCCTGTTTTACTTTCAAAACAAATAAAAAAGATACAAATTCAAGTCAAGCATTGGTTGAATCACTTCAATTTTAACATTTACGTTGTTGTAATTAGAGACAAGTGTCTACCTTAGCAATCAGAATGGCTACAAGGCTTATTAGAAAAAGGGATCAATAATTGAAAAAATAATGAGATGTTTCATGTCACTAACTTATCAGATAGATATAGAAAGTAAATTGAGTTCATAGGTGCATAACAACATATCTTAATAACGGTGTCAATATGTCAAAACATTAGATAAAGATTAAAATATAAAGGATGTAATTAAGTAATAATCACCATTCACATAGCATAATCAATTGGCTTATATAATTTTAAGAATATGCTTATTAATTTCCTAAAGCTAGGTTATATTATAAAAACAACTTGCCAATTTGCCAAGAATAGGTCTTAAATCAATACATAGGTAAAATATCAAAAAACCACAAATATCTTAAACAGAAATATAAAACATACTTATTTATTGTGACGAAATATTGCTGTTGTTTCTCATAAATTAATCTAAATTAGCCAGATATTGATAGCTATTTAAATAAACGAAGCCAATAAATATGGATAAAATAATGTTAATCAGTTAACATTAAGCCATGTTTGCTGCATTACAACGATAAGGAATCGATACAGTGTTTATGAGCGTTAACTGACTACATAGTAATTAGTTGATTGTTAAACGAATTAATTACGAAACGGTTAATGAGGCTTTATCAACACAATAAAAAAAAAACAATACAAAAGTAAAATCTGACTAAAAATAATAAATACCTTAGGCTTTGAGAAAAGTGACGGCCCTCTCATCCACGCCTAACAATCGCATACATTAAAGGATGAAATTAGACACATTGAGAACAAAAACATTAGAGGATCTGATCATCAGGAAGATAAAACTGTAACTTAAAAAATTAAATTAAGAGTTTAGTAGCAAATGTATTATAATTATATAATTTATTCATGTATTACCCTGATAGCATTACATAATTTGAATTTGCTTATGTACGCTCGACACTCAATCTGATTTAGTTATTTTATGTTTAACTAAACACATATTTATTTACGGTTATTATAATTTATTATATCCACTAAAATAATACTTAATCGTTTTAGTCAATTCGATCTAGACAGTAACAGCAACGGAAGCTTCAGCTGATTAGATGCGTTGAGTTCCGTAATCATTCCTTGTTATTTTCAGCGTGTGACCTGACTGCATCAATTTTAAGTGCAATTTAAATGCCGAAGTGTGGGGACGGTTCCCAACAAATCCATGATTAGGACTGCGATAAACCGAGCCTCAGGCTAAATAAAAAAATTGACATTCAAAGGAGGCAAAATTTTCCTGCCATTCACTATTGGAAGCGAATGTGCGATGTGTGCAGTCCATCCCTTCCATTTACGACATCTGGAGATGGACAATCCGGCACCCTTAGGCCGGTTAACAGGCCGATTGGTTTTTTGGTTCTAAATTTGCATCATCGCCAACCCAGCACAATGAGGTGCTATAAGCGCATAACGGCTTCCATCCCTCCCACAGATTCAAAATTTTGTCGGGCTGCACTAGGTCAATGTACGACGTACTCAACAAAATTCGTTTAGTACGTTCGTCATGGTTTAGTTAGCCAAAGTCCTCACATTGACCACCCACATAAAACATCATAAAAAATTTATTACTAACTTTCATGGGAATAATTTTATCAGAAATAAATATGCAAAACATAGATTCAAAAACCATTCAGATGCTGCAATGGTGACAGTTCATAGAAGCTACTAGCCATCAATAAATTTGGCATGAGGACCAGAAATTATTAGGAAGTATTAGTAAACATATCAATTTAGTACCAAATATTATTGCAAATTTGTGAAACATGCAGAGTTGACACTATCTGCACTTATCTAAAATAATATCCTTGAAAGTCTTAAAACTCTTCACAAGGAAGCAATCTTGCACAACCATTTGAACCTCTGCTTTTGAATGATTTATATCTTCTACAAAAAGATAAGGCTGAATGCCAATACTTTTGGCAGGGATGAAATCTTCTTCCAAACTATCACCAATGTGTATTGATTCCTCAGGACTCACACCTGCTTGCTTTAAGGCATGCTCGAAGATCATTGAATCGGGTTTTTCAGCTTGAGCTGATATCGAAGTGACAAGAAAATCAAAATACGTTTTAAGACTTAAGCAACTCAGCACCAGAGGTAGTCGTTCATCAAAGTTGGACACTACACCTAATTTAAGCCCAGCTGCCTTAAATTCTGGAAGTATTTCACGAATACCATCAGCAACTATCCAGCTATCCTTGGTGCCAAAATTTCTATACAAATCATTAGTAATAGCCTCCATGCGAGACCTTGAAGCTTCGACTTGTTCTGCATAGCCAGCATTTTTAAAAACTTTAGTGATGAAAATCTTCCACCATTCTTCACTCCTCATGTCTGAATCTCTTCCATAATTTGGATGTTGGAATTTCATTGAGTTCCAAGAGTTTCTAGAAACACAAAATAAATGTTAACTAAAAATTTATATTATTATTATTATATTTAAATTTGTATTGTTTTGTATTATTTTACTACAATAACAGTTTACTTTGAAATTCGACATTTTAATTATTTTAGCTGAACTACTCAACTCATATACATTCCTAATGCTTTGCTCCTCAACTTTCATTCCGAATTTCTTGGCTGCTTCAGCATATTGTTTGGCAGGACAAGGGCTGACCTTGATAATAGTATTCACTGCATCAAATGTCAGCAGTTTGAGAGTGCTCCTCGACATGATGAGGCATGTGTTTAAAAGGCCCCAGATTTGACAGCTAAAACTAGTACAAATGTCCCAATTAAATATAGACTATTAAGCACGATAAATCAAAAATTGATCTCAACTACCAGAATTACCAAATATCTTCCACTAACAACAAACCAACATGTAAAGCCTATCAATTGCAATTCATTGAATTTTTGATGCTCATGGCACCTAATATGAATGTTCGAACGTTGCAAAATTTTCTAACAGTAAGCACTTTATAACGTAACCAAACAAATTTACAAACCGACTCTTAAAAAAAAATACCTCTGGGATCGATACGGCCAAATCCCAGCCAATTTACTATAAGTTCACGAAACGAGTAGCTACCTAGCGGGCTTCAATTCATCATTATCATCGTCCAGGCAATTGATAATGTTATATATGTAAGTGACCTAAAATATAAATCAAAATCGTACTTTTATTGTTTTAAATAAATTTTCTAACGCAAAAATAAAACCATGATCTGAATTGGAACAAAAAGTGACAACCAGACTATCGAACAATGCAAAAAGCGATGTACTTCAGGCACACAAAAGAATTTAGCCATTCCTGATAACCCTCGCATCAATATAAGTCACAATATTATAATTAAAGTGTATAAGTATTCCTGGCTCTCCTGTATCTCATGTTGGCTTTTATAAGTTTCTTGGGCTTGTTGGGATGAACATATTCTCTTTCAAATTGTTTATTCATCACTTAATCACTAAGATTTTTAATACTATTGGCATAGTTAGTCTCATATGCCGATACATTAATAAAAAAGAGCTATCACTTTGTACTACTCCCTCATACATCCACATCTGAATTACTGCAACCTAATCTGGGCACCCGCTATATTATGTCATTTATTTATTCTTCAAACAAAAAAAATTTCAACGTGTTGATTATGCTCACTTTACATACTATTTTTTAAACAATTAAAGATACTTAAAGTTCATCAAATAAACCACTTTCATGCAGGCATTCTCATGTACAAACTAGATTACCATATGTCGCCTCTTCTATTTGATCCTATATTTTCAAAAACGTCATATAACGTGCATTCATCACAAAATTACAGACCTGTTTTTGCTAAATCCAATATTAAATGTCACTCAATCTTTGCTTAAGGCCGCGAATATATGCTGAGATTCCACTAGTTGTTACTAATCAGTCAAACTTATATGCTTTCAAACGTTTACATAAACATTTACTTTATCATCCACAAAAGCTCTATTAAAAATGTAAGCCCATTTTCTATTTGTCATCTTTTCAATCCTTCTGGTCACATTCTTGAACTCATCGTAGTTCTACTCGATATTTAATGCATCATTTTCATTTCCGATTTTGATTTTGTTAAGGGGCTTACTGGCCAGTTTCCGCAGAAACGACATATTCAGAGCCTTTCTATTAAAATATAAACATGTGCTAAAACAATTAATTTAATGTGTAAACATTTATATAACAGCTCATCATTGACTCGCCACTATTTCTTTAACTTACTTCCCTACACTAGCATTTACTTCAGCCATTAAACTCGTGTTTAATCAAAGATTAATTATTATTGTTTCTTATTGGGCGTTCATCAGCAGGAATTCTCCCTTAGGACGTTCTTTTCTGGTTACCACTTCAGCCTCTAGTTGCTTTATTTGAATTGTGAGCGTGCATTTGTATTTACTTGATTTTCATCTTATTTTATTATTTTATGTTTATTTTTTTAAATTATTCATAAATGAAGTGTTACACTGGGAACAAAATATTCGAATTTAAATAACAAATTAAAATAAAATTGAGAAGTAACAGGTAAAGCGAGCACAGAAAAGAAAGCATAACTGCTGCGGTTCGTTTGCTCTCGTCAAATTGTCATTTAATATTCCCGAGAGCAACGGGAGAAACAAAACGAACTGAGCCTAAGTTTACCAATACTTTAAAATTTACTTTTTTGTATATAATTGTAATAAATGTCAGACCTTGGTACTTGTACTTGCACATCAGACTTGGTACTTCCACTTGCACTCGAGTACTACTCGTGTACCGATTTCAGGTACTTGTACTCATAATTGGACCTAGAGTACTTGTTCCCATTTTATTGAAAAGCATGTTTATTGACTCTTATTTGCATAATTGGTTTTATGTAAACTGACATAAAGTCAAAATTTGAATAAATTCCACTGTTTGATGAGAATTTTAAAATTAATTTTTAATTTAAAATTTTAAATTAAAGAATGTTGCTTAAAATGCACCTTCTATCGATGTTGGACCTAGTCTATAATGAGCATTTTAGGGCAGTGAAAACTCTCTTTCATCGATGATGTAAAATGGCGAATTTAACGGAAGTTATTTCGTTTGGATTTGACGATTATTTGTGAAAAGGAAAAGATGCGTCTGTTAAATGAAAGTTTTGTAGAGATAGAAAGGTTATTGCTAAAGCATTTGAAACCTCGTTTTACCCGTTTCACAAATAAATTTGAGCAATAAACAATCACTTTATGCAGTCTGGGTAATGGAGCACAGATAAATTAGTTATGTACTTGTTCGTAACTCATCGGTACTTGTACTTGGACCAGAGTACTTGTACTTAAGTGAATCTTGAGCACTTGTACTCGATAATGTGAATATGTTTGCCGGAAAATATTTGGACCCCGAGTACTTGTACTTAAGCCTCAGTACTTGGTCCCAGCTCTCATAAATATAACTACAAGATCAGTTTATGGCAATGGACGTCACTATGACACTGAAAAAGATTTGAAGGAAGCGATTTGGAGCTCCTGGAGAGACCTGGATGAAAACATCATCAAAGCACTGATTTCCTCCATGAAAAATAGGTGCATAGATGTTATTTCCAAGAAAGGAG